>JAANDG010000345.1:0-155857 GCA_036852015.1 Pelodera strongyloides | reverse complement strand
TGCCTATATCCTCTATAGCCTATGTAAATTTTTGGTGTCCATATGGTGAAATGATGCCTATATCCTCTATAGCCTATGTAAATTTTTGGTGTCCATCCAATGCTTCCGGCACCAGATTTACATCCAATGCTTCCGGCACCAGATTTCCACACTTTAGTTCCATTCAGCCATTCATAATTATTACCAATGTGTGAAAGACGCAAACGAGAATCTAAAGAACGAATTTTTTTTTTTCTTTTAGTTGCAAACTTTCTTTAATTTTTTTTCTTTTTCTTTTTCTTTCAAAGTTGCAAACTTTTTCTAACTGTGTTGACTTTTGCAGAGGACGGTAACAACGCACTTGAAGTGTGATGAGAAACTTCTCAACATGTCGAAGCGGTCAGCAGAGGCGGAGGCGGATGTCGTCTCTGTCTTACAGAAATTGACAGCTAATGGTCGCAACTTCACTACAGAGGAGTGGAAAGAAGTATGTTTTTTTATGTCTTTTTCATTTTTTCATTTGGTTTTTGTCCTTTTTGATGGTTGTTTTTGCGTGATTGTTGTTTTTGCGTTTTGCGTTTTTGCGTTGTTTTTGCGTTGATCATATTTTATCGTGTGCTACAGGCTTGTAAGAACTGTTATGGCTCCCTTCTCCGACGACACACACATACACACACACGCACACACACACACCTGACACACAATTTGCATATACTGCACGAGACTGGAAAACACCTGAATATGTATTTTTCAGGCGCCTACTTTGGTTCGGACAACAAGCTGTCCGATTTTTTTGCAAAGCAACGTCACTGGCGATTCGTGGACCTTCGTTGTTCTGGCGGCGCGAATAATGTACTCAAGCATCTAACGTCTATCGACTCGCCTAGCTTAAACGCATGTCGTGGGTTAGTTATTACTTTGCTTTGTGCATTATCTTATTCCACTACAGTTTTTTGCCTTTGGCTTCTGGGAGAGAGAGATAAAGATAGAGAGAGAGACGGCGGGAGACTGAAAAAGGGAGGGACGGAAAGAGAGAGAGAGGAGGGATGGAAAGCAAGAGCTAGAGGGTGAGGGTGAGAGAGACATTACAGCTTTTGCGTCCCCTTTTTTATCACCTTATTTGACCTTATTAGGTTACGCCAGAAGGATGTGCTCTCGCTAAAGGATGGCTGTCCAAACTTGAAGGAGCTTGGCATCAGCTACAATGAGGTTCGTTAGAGACAGCGATCTTCAATTTGATGGATTCCCAAAGTGTGTCGTTTCGTCGTTTGTTTGTTTGTTTATTTATTATTAATTAAATAATCACTATAAAGGGAGAAATATTCATATTTGCGGCATTTGTATTACAGTGTACATATTCTACATTCTACGTGGCGTAATCTGTGGTGTTTCCTATGTTGGGATAGAAATTTGCATATGGTGAAATTATGCCTATATCCTCTATAGCCTATGTAAATTTTTGGTGTCCATCCAATGCTTCCGGCACCAGATTTACGCATGGTACAAGCGATACATAGGCTATGTGCTTCGTATGCAAATTGCTTTAATGTTGTACGGCCGCAGCATTATTTGTTATTTCATCAGCGTCACCATGTTTTAGGTTGAAAGCCCTGTGGTTCAATGAATGTAACGGAGGCTATTACCATAACCATAACGGACATTTCCTTACCTTCAGTGAATATGCCGACACTCAAAGAGTGCCACCTGCGAAATAGCTTCGTGAATGATCAGGTACTTGAATACTTAAAGGTCAGGCTCATATCAGGTGCCCTTATTTTTGAAAGCTCCATCTGATTCTTCGTCTCTAATACGGCATACTAATAATTAATAATAACTGTTTATTGGTAGATAATACGCTCGGTCCTTTTTTTCCGAACCAACATTAGCGCTAATGTGAATGAACCTGAAATGCTCTGAATCTCTTATGCTCTCTGCGCGCTCTTTAGCTCCTTGGGGAGGCCAGGGAGGGCTCCCTGTGTGTTGATGAATACGGCCTCTGGAGAACGCCGTTCTGCGATTGTTTCGTCGTGCTGTACTTCTGCTGTACTACCGGTGATGATGTGTGCACACCGTCGTCTTCGCAGGAGATTCATTCAATTGACGTTAGTTCCATGAATCGTACTCTCAGAACATTTCCTTCTAGATTGATTTGATTGATTTTGGAATGTGGTCTGTGAAGCGTGGAATGACGGACTACGTTCCCATAACCTGCTTAACTTCTTGCATATTTATTCCGAAATTTACAGAATCAAAAATTGGATATGGAAGCAGATGGACGGTACGATTCGCCAGTCGACACTAGAAGCTGATTTTGCGACACGCTGGATAAGAGAGATAAGGTAATTTCATAAATTAATTAGCATTAAAATTAACTTTATTACGAAGCGTAGTAACATGGAGCTAGCTTTAAAGTTAATGTCTGGCATCATTCAGCCCACCATCAATATGCATAAAGTAAAAAAAAAAAGAAAAAAAAATTAAAAAAAAAATGTAAATGTAAAGTGCCCATTGCATGGTGATTTCTGTCGTGAAAACAGTAGGGGAATGTGGAACCCCGTAGTTGTAAAAGTGAAGGAGCGATGGTTTCGCATGCAACCATCCAACCACAAAATTCGCAAATACACGATCTTATAGGGCGGCGGCTTCATATGCTCCACCAAAGCCGCACGAAACAATGAAACCAAAAGCCGCGAACATTCACCTGGAAGTGGAAGGCTGCTTGAGAACGGTGTTTTTATGCACTTAGCCTCGGGACCCAACCACATTAAATCCTCGCGATTGTTCTCATCTACACCGATCCCCATTTCTACTACTCTAATGGTAGCCTGTGGTCATCGTACTGATGAGACCCAATCACATTAAAATCCTCGCGCTGTGCTTCACACACACACCCCATTTCTTTATGCTAAAGCCTGTGGTCATCGCACTGATGAGACCCAACCACATTAAAATCCTCGCACTGAAATTGATCTACACGGCCCCACTTATTTACGCTAAAATCTGTGTTGTTCTTACTGATGAGACCCAACCACAGTAAAATCCTCGTACTGAAATTGATCTACACCGCCCCACTTATTTACGCTAAAATCTGTGTTGTTCATACTGATGAGACCCAACCACATTAAAATCCTCGCGCTGAGCCTCACCTGCCCCCCTCCATTTATTTATGTTATGGTATGCGTCATCTACCCCGATCATGTAGACCTGCTATCACAGAGGATCTTCTGCCATTTTAGTATATGAGTTCGTTGAAATGTTAAAATTGTCGCTCAGTTATTCCATTCAATTCATATTTTTCTCACCATGCTTTGTATTTTTCTCACCATGTATTTTTGTTGTCAATCTTGGCTTACAGTATTTTGTTTGTTTTCTTTTTATTTTGCAATTTATAATTCTTTCTTTTATATTCTCTCAACATATATTGTGACTATTACCTTTAATAAATTGTTATATTTCTTAGTTCGCAGTTTGTCACCAAAAGTGTACGTTTGTCGCTATCACATATTTAACACACATGCAATTTTCATTTTATGTTCATATTAGGGGTGCCTAGAAATTGTCTTCCGAAACGGGAACAGCTCACTTTTATTCACTTTCAACTTATGTATTTAAGCTTGTGTGTTTATGACTAACGTATAGTTGGCGTCTCTAGGCTGAAGGGGGAACAATTGTTCTAGCCATCAACACAGCCTCATTGTACACTAATTGTTTTTTTATTCGTTTTAAAGGGTCGGACCCACCAAATTGAACCTTTTTATTATTTGTTCATAATTTGTATAAAGGGTTGATTATGGGGTGTTTATAAAGGGGTCTACAAATATTCAAACTTCTTTGTTTCATACGGACCGACGATCGTAAGTTTTACGTGAGCGTATACAATACAGCTTCGAAAAGCACTTACACTCTTATTTTCTTACCTTGTCTCCCGAGGGTAGCTGGACAGGCAAAGGGCACGTTCTGGGGCGCATAGTGCGGCGCATACTTTCCCGCACGTTTTGGGCTTGCGCGCATACTTTAGCGCATAGTATGGCGTACGCGCAGCCTTTCCCGCAGAGCCGCAGACTTTCCCGCACACTTTACCGCATACTTTGCCTTGCCGTCATGCGGAAACGCGCTGAAATTACCCCTTGTGACAATTTTGTTCGCCCAACCGTGCGGCAGACCCGCATGGTTTACCTCCACTGAAAAAGGTTGCCTCGCAATTGCCTCCCAAAACGCTTAGGACAGGTCCAAATGACTGCCAGCGGAGAAAAGTCTCCGTCTTTCCGTCATTTTGTCACATGTGCGTTATGGGTGAGTGGTTAAAGGCGCTGACTATAGATGAGTGGTCAGGGTTCAATTCCACCAAGGTGCTTATGTCTTATAAGGCTTTATTCATAGAATATGTTATGTGATGTGTTCTACATGAAACATTATATGTAATTCAATGCCTTAAAGACACAGGCACTAAGTTATTGCACTATTCATTCTATTTGTTTTCCTCAGAAATGCCGAGCCTTTTTAATGATATTTATTTAATTTTGAAGTGGGGCAGCAGGGTGCACCGCATACTTTCCCGCACGGTGCACTGCAGACTTTCCCGCATAGTGCGGCTGCAGAAATACCCGCACGATGATGGCAGAGTTTCCCGCATATGCGGACCTGCAAACCTGCACCATGCGGGAAAGTCTGCAGTGCACCGTGCGGGACAGTTGCAGAGAAATAAGTGTAACGTTGCTTTCTCCGTAATGTATACTCTCACTTAAATTGAAAAACTTCACGGCGGTGAATACGGTTGAAACGTAGCTTGTATATGTTGTAGTAAAAACGCTTTATAGAAATTGCGAGCAAATTCCATAAATATAGATTCAATTTGGTGGGCCCTATACTTCTACACTTGTTTCAACTGCAGCTATGGCGCTAATTTCTATTTAACCAATAGTTCGCCCCAAATATACATATAGTCTTAACTCCTTCTAATTAGCAAATACAACATTCACAGTAAAATTGACACCGGTAGAGTGCAAATACCGTTGACCAGGATAGTTGTCGAGGTCTAGATTGCACCTTGAAATATAAAGTATGCATCTAGGATCCCCCGTGTCTTTCCAATCCGCCAGTGAAGCTTATAAAACGCAACCCAGTTTCCACACGTTGAAGCCGACGGCGAAATAAATAGAGGATAAGAACGATATAGCATCGGCAACCATTCACATTTTTGTTTAGCATCAACTTCGCAAAAAAAACAAGGCGTTTTAAAACTTAAAATAACGGTTTATTAAGAGAACTAAATATGGGATTATGTGCTCCACAAATAAGAAAACATAAGCAAAAACAAAATTAAATTTATTTTAACGAAAGCATTTTAGCAATAAAGAAAAGCCAACGTCAAAGTTAAAGGGAGAACCAAACAAAAAAAAGTCAATACGCCGATTCCGACACCTAAAGCTTGCTACCGTAGTGTGAAAATGTATCATACGAAATATTCTTTTTATATAAAGGAGAAGAGTTTGTTTATAATTTTGTTTTTACGTGGACAACGAAATCCTTTCATAAAGAAAATTTCCTATTCACAAACGAAAGAGAAGAAACAAAATCTTTGCCGCTGGCGAGATTCGAACCCACCGCATCACACAACCTCTCGATTAACAGTCCAACGCTCTACCTGTTGAGCTATGCTAGCTTATGATTCGGGTTACCCTTTGACGTATATAATAGCACCTTCAATGGCAAAATGTGCATAGTACGTACCACTAGTTCATGAATATTCCTCAGTCGTTGCTCGTCTGCTGATGTCCTAGCTGAAATAACAAACTGCTTATTCAAGGTAAACATGAGTAAAAATTCACAGACAACAGGGTACAGCAATTTAACTTCCGGTTACTTACTCCGAATAGTTGATAGGCAATGGGGATCCACCCAGCGACCAAAATTTACAACTTAGCCACTTTTTTTGCACATGGCAGTCGATAATCAGAAAACATAGATTTCTGCGGACTCACTGATTGAAACTATAAAACGAAGCAGTTACAATTTCTTTATATTTGTCCCGGGAAGCTTGACGACAAATATTCCATAGTCGTTGCTCTTCTGCTGTTGACTGACAATGAGATAACAAAGACTGTTTACGGTGCACGGTGCACATGAGTATATATAGCTATGTTGACCGGGGATCATTTTTAACACATTCACTTTTAGCAATTAAGTTTTTATTTCAACATGCTACATATCGTTTTTTTTTAATGTGCACGGACAGAAAAGGGGTTCTTCGCGACCAAAATTCGAAAAATAACTGGCCTACACTTTCAAATTCCCGCATGATAAGCTGTTAGCACCAGTTTCAGATGTTACAATGTGCAGAAAAACTGACTGGCAGTTGTGAAGTATAAATGTTTATTCGTCAACGTATGTACAAAGTGAAAACTTACGTTCCTCAAGAACAGCTTGGCGACGGATGATACGGTGGCGTATGCACAAATTATGGGAGTATGTTCCCAATCCTCCAATTGTCACATCCAGCCGCCAAGAGGAAAATTCTCCCCAACCCACTCACTGTTCGTGCATGCGGCCACAGGGGTGGCTCGACGCGTGCCCGTTGACACCGATCTAAACGATGAATCTCACATAATAAAGTGAAACTGAGTAAGAATTCACAGAAAACAAATGAATGATTTCTCAACTGCAATGTGCCATCAAAAGTAGCAGTGCTGTACATATTAACGGGCGCTAGCTTCGATCTCCAGTGCAAGCGGTAACCATTTCAAAAAGAAAAGATATGTTACACCTCGTTAAACTGAAGCTAAGTAATTTCGAAACACTGGTGTGAAACAAAAAGTTAAACAATCAGAACTCCCCACAACTGCAATATCAGAAGCCCAACAGCTCAAAATGTGGGACACGTACATTTGCTGTTATGACAACAATTTTATATTTTCAGTAAACATTTATATGGAAAAAGCAACAAACCGTGCGAAATGACAGTTTGGGAGCGACGTTGTACTGACGTCACGTCCTCGGTTTTCTCTGACCTAAATAATACAAACAATTTACGCGCGAGGTCTGAATCAGTTTAACAGTTCTATAAAAATTAAGAGGATTTTATCCAGCAAATTTTAGGAAAGGAAGGATCACTAGCGCCAAGTAAACTATTGAATTAGCAACAGAGATCCATTGTCGGTAAAGGAAATGAAAAAACAGCTCTCCATTTTAGTAATTGAAGGATCACGAGCGCCAAGTGTGAAACACATGGTTTTCCAGATAAACGTTGCATGCATTTTGCATATACCTCGCCGCAAATGTAATTGCATTTGTCGTTCAATAAAACGCATGCTTCAGCCGACAATATATCATGTTTGGTCGGTAGTTCGAACGTACCGACCTTTCAAGTTTCAAGATCAAGTCAAAAAAGTTGGTCAGCACGTTATATCTTAACACAAATATGCAAATGTTACATGGTCAAAACTGTAAACGCACCCTTTTGAACAGATCCACATTGTTGACGCCTTTTGCGCATGGCTTCTACAGCATTAGTCCTCTCGAATGGCCTCGATACCCTAAAGCGGTCTCCAATAGTATTAAACCAAGAGGTATTTATCGCTGTTTAGTAATAAATCAAATCACACTTCCGCAATGACCCGTGTCAGAAAATGAAACTACAATCCATTATCGCGGGGAGATGTTCGGGAATTCCCAGGAAAGAAAAGGCGCGTGCATAACGGACGTCGTATCTTATAAAGAAGGAGTTTGTTTCTCATTTTGATTGTGGCTTTGTGTGAACGGGACGAAGCCTTTTCACAAATATATTATCGTAATTGAAACAGAAATA
The DNA here is from genome assembly GCA_036852015.1 of Pelodera strongyloides. Classification (NCBI taxonomy): domain Eukaryota; kingdom Metazoa; phylum Nematoda; class Chromadorea; order Rhabditida; family Rhabditidae; genus Pelodera; species Pelodera strongyloides. The sequence continues at coordinate 148,074 of JAANDG010000345.1, read as the reverse complement.
CAAAAACCTGCGCCTCGGGCGGGACTCGAACCAACATACAACCGACTGAAGACAACCGACTCTCTCTTTACAGTCGAACGCTCCACCTACTGAGCTATGCTAGCTTACGATAAGAAGGGCAACTCTTTGCTCTAGACAGAGACCTTCAATGGCAAATTTGAATGATACCATTAGTCGAATGGATATCCAGACTCATACCCTACGTTTCCGCAATCATGCGAGAGGCAGATATAGTAAGCGACATAAACAGTCTTAGAGGAGACATAAAATTAATTTTTTAAACAGGCTGACAATCGGCCGAAGGCCGGTTCCTCCAGCCGGAGAAGAGCACGTAGGGCACTTCGAATGGCTGGCATAATAATATATGGGTTCCACGGCAGGAGAAAACGTCAACCGCCACAAAATCCCGACCACGCCCGACAATAAAGTTATTCCAGAACACATAAGTTTATTCCCCATTGAACGCAAATCTCACCGGTTCTTCAAAATGGTGTAGATACGGAACAGTCACAGCTTCCCATCTAGTGTGCCGGTTCCGCGCAGCCTAAAACACAAATAATTAACGATTAGACACACACTACCCGTTTGCAAAACACTTCATGCAGTGCTGAGTGATCAATAGAAAAAAAGCTGCATCGTATTAGCTAAATCACAATAAGCTGAATTACCTTGGACAGCAAGGGTTCAACATATTAAATTGTAATTAAGAATAATAAGGCAAATTTTCTCACATGGCATCCGCTGACGGCGGGAACGGTTTGGGTGTTGCCCAGGTCCAGCACTTACACTACAGGCAGGATTATTTTCCACACGGGCCGGCATTGCTGTGTCTGAACTATACAATGAAGTAAAACAAACTATTACCGAAGTAGGCAGGAAATTCCATAAAACGAATTTAGTGTGCGCTCTATATCCTCACGTTGGACCGTAGTCCGGCCCAAGATGCCCAAGACGTCCATATGTGAAAACTCGACAGCCTACACATATGAGGACTTTCAGTATCATTCCTTCGTAACCAACAAATTGGCCTCAAAACTCACCGGGATTCCAGTGCGTCAGACGGTCAGACCAAGGCCGGCATGGTTGAACTCTACTCTTCTGAGTCGTGGCATCTTCCCGCAACTTCTGTCAAGATCTGGAAAGAAACAATTACTGCACCAAAGCAACATTAATAGAAGAATAAGGACAACGCACAACTTATCTATTCGCCTACGAAGTAAACTTACTAGTAGTTTCTCTTTTCTTTCCGTAACGTCCAGCGGTGGAGAATTTACTTCCGTGCATCGGGCCCACAGAGCTTGGGCCTAGGGGTTACCACTGAAACGTATTTCTGTTAATGCACACTACATGCTCATCACTGCTGATAACAGAAAGCTGCGACTATGATTTACCGACATGGTCATCTTGAAAACGAATCCAATTTAAGATTATTTCTGATACATCATGTGTACTATTGAAGTAAACGACAAATATGATTACTACGACCCTTTACCGTAAATAAAATATAGAACCGACTTCTGACGGGACGGGGTTGGGTGTGCGGTTCTTCATGAACAGCTAATTGCGGCAGCTGCCCTTTCATTCCTAGCAGCGAGCATGCGTCACCAAGCACAGCAACAGACACTAAATAGAACTGTAGATATCATATTGCAGAACAAATACGATATAAGAGAGTAAAAATAAATAAAGAGGAAAATACATACAAATAAAATTAGACGAAATCATTTTGGTTATTTCCTCCGTGGCACTATCATAATCTTATGAAGAAAGAAAAGGTAGATAGAACATCAAACAAATGCGTTTTTTTCTGAAATATCTTACCAATACATCAGTAAAATAAACTTCTCGACAAAACATATAAATAAAGAACATATATTTAAAGAAAAGTAAAATAAGATCGTTTAAATGTATTTCCTCCCGCGCTACGCTTAGTGTAGTAAGTACGGTACCCGTGTTTTTTTTCACAAACGTGAAATAAGCCTTATTGCAATTAATCGGTCCTTTATAGTGTTCTAGTTATTTTTTGTTTATTTTTGCTCTTTTCAGTGGTGTATTTTGTAACAACAAATTAGATCCAAATAACCAGACAAACATATGATGAGTTATTATGCTTTATGAGTTATTATGCCTCAATACAGAATTCGTCGGTTCGCTACAAGACCCACTTAATTTTGAACGGGATCCTAAAATTTGATTAGGCTAAAATGTGACGAGCACAAAAGCAAATTGTCATGATATAGTAACAATAAGGAAATTGAACAAGAGAATGACAAAAGAAAAGAATGTATGAACAAAATGGTATGATTTAATTTCTGAAATGTCAAACAAGGATGTATGAAAAAGAGCAAAGTGTTTCGTTTCAGAAAATTTATGTTGTTTTCTTCGAACATGAAGTCAAATATTTCAAATTTAAATATGGAAACGTTTTGGATTGTAACCAAGAGTCAGAAATGGCACTGAAATGACCCCCACATCTATCTAGGTATTTTCTTGGCCCGATTTACGAGACGTCAATTGCTGTAGGTCAGGAGTGATGGGCAGGCTGCAAGATATAAATTTCATCATTTTCCTTGTAGAGCAAGGCATGTCTCGTAATTGCGAAATGAAAAACATCGTATATTCCTGTGTGAAATCCCAGATAGAAGCTTAACTTTTTCTTTCCCGTCCTCTACTTTATCGAGTGACAAAAATCACAGTCCTTCCGTTAATTGCTATTGTGTATTGATGACATGCACTTTTCTAATTTCTACTGAACATGCATTCCCACGCTTTTCACAAAGAATTAAATTTCACCGCCGTTGTTGTGTCAAGCGCGCTACTGTAAATGTCTCTTTGTGTGCAAGAGCGCAAAGCACAACCTATTCGTGACGACGAATCTTTTGTCCAGTCTGTTCACCCACATTTGGGGTGGACCGCCATTATTTTGTTGTCAAGCATATTTAAGTTGTGTCCTACATACAGGATTAGTCACATCGTTCCGAGTACCGTATACAAAAAGACAAAAATAATACTTACTGTCTACAATGTTCAACTGAGCACTGAACAATTATGAGCTTAAAATCAGCAGTGTTTCTTGCATTAAACATGGAAAAATTGTGGTTGGTGAATAATGTAGTAAATAACCTCAAGGATTGAATTCGTAATGTGGAATAATGTAAAAATTTCACATTAAAAAAGAAAATACGTCGGAAACGAAGCCAATCATTTGGAAACCAGGCCTGCAGATAATAGTTGAGTACCATGTTGACGTAAAAGGTTGACATTGTTTGTGCGAAGACCAGATACGGTAAATGTGTTTTGTTTCCAGTGGCTGTTTTTATCACGTGCTAGGTGTGTAAATACCTTCTTCTGTTACATTCATCACTTGCCCAGTCAGCCAATTTGTAAGCAATTATGTATTATAGTATTATCATCAAAATCACACTGCTTGTTTTGATGAATTATCTACTCAGAAGACGGAAAATACTACAACGGTCCAGACGATCTTTGAAAGACTATTTGAAAGACTATTGTGCAGACAGGTTCTACGCACAACGCATGCGAGACTCAATCTCAGTGTCACAATACGACATTTCTACATTTTTGACTGCATTTATTTGTTGCTATATTCCCACTTTTTGTTGTTGTTCCTCATTCATGTTCTAGTCCACTGCTCATATTGATTTCTTTGAGTATTTCAGTGCTACCTCCTTCTTTCATTTTTTTACCATGACTCTTGTCCATAGTTGATAATATTTTTTTGCCCGGTGTATTTTTTCTTCACTATGCATCCAAATTTTTCTATGCACACAATTATAATAAATCTTTATTGGTCGAGATGAGGCACAAAAAATGAGGCAAAAACGTGAATTTTGTAAATGACCAAAAGGAACCCTAAGATGTTAGTGCAGTGAGGACAATACTAACAAGGGACCTCGTGGATAAAAAAAAATAAAAGAGTAATACTTCGGAACGTAATTTAAATTTAAATGAACACATTAAACAGAAAGGACTGTTTAAACTGGAAATTGCAATGATTTGTTGTGCTCCTATTCTCCGAACTGTTTCGAGGTCATCTTATGGGGGCGAGAACTTTCTATGGAAAGATTTTATTCGTTTCATTCTATCTTATTTCATTTGCTGTTTTTATTTTTCAAAGAGCTTCAAAGAAACGCAATATCCGAGGAACAACATCATGTGTGCTTAAAACAAGTGGATTTCTTCGTGAATTGCTTGTACCTCTTTTGTGAACGCCGTCGGAATAAGAAATCTCACCAGGCTAAACTTTTGCTAATCTCCATTTCACACAACTTCAGATTTAATCTATTTGTTAGCGACATTATTATCTGCACTTTCTATCTAGTTCAGAGCGATCCACGAAACGTGCCCTCTCGCTTACCTAAACACTTTCAAAATATTCATGCTTCCTCCTTCCTGTTGCTTCCACTTAGACGAAAGATGAAGAATACAAAGTTCAACAGTCTGATTTGTGTGTGTGTGTGGTGCTCCATCACTTATCAGTGTGGTTCTCGCGCAGCCGTTTTGTTTGCTTTTTTGTTAGTTTGGCGCTTTTCAAAGAACAATTGATAGACGACCTTTAATCGGGATAGTGCGCTTCAAATTTCATTTTGTGGTAATGCGACGCTATTTCATTCGCTTTCCACACAATTCAATATAATGAAACAGCTTTCTCGAGGATTTATGTGTCCGATTTTCACACAGACAGACAATCACGGTTTGGTGTGCGAGGAATATTGTAGAGGGATAAACTACTGCCTCGGCTTTCAATTTGAAATTATGCATTATTTTACAGGAAGTGTGATTCCACAACGCACTGTGTTTACGATCTGTCGCATAGAAAATAGAAAAGTAAATGCGAGGAGTAATCTCCAAAGCTCATTAAATTATAGGGTCACTTCATTGACTAAATACATCACTTTTCGAATTGACATCCATTTGTAGAGTTTCTTTTGAAATTTCGCACGCTTTTAGTTCTTTTGCATTGTTTACAATGTGACACATCAGGCATGCATCTTAGTGTTTCCTGATTATCGATTTTCTTTTTGAGATTTATACCATTTGTGCAAATTTTTAGTCAATTCTGACTTTTACGGTTTATCGGTTGCTGCAATAGTATACGAACAGGTTTGATCTCCAGAAAAACCATAACTAACATTATTCTTCTCAAAGAGCCGTGGTCACCTTTCTGTCCTTTTTCTATACTTCATGTTTTTGTTATCTGAACAATATGTAGAACATAGTGTTGAGAGAAATCAGACAAAAACTCTGATTTCACCGAGCAATTCACAGAGGACAAAGGTGGCCCAAGACCAAGCACAACAGTTAGCCAAACAAATTTATAATGCTCGCGAGATGTGCCACCAATTAAAAATGTTAGTCGACTCATTATCAGCACGACCATATAATTGCGATCAGGGTTACGGTGGATAATGAGATAATAGGAACACTATTTTTCTTCGTCGTTTTACTCAGTGATGCACTTTCCTTTTGCACTTCCTGCAAAAAAACTTTCCCAACACTATTATTATTCAGAAAATAAGAACGCAAAGTACGCAAAACGGATAAAAAGACTACCGCGTCCCTCTAAACCGTTAGACGTGCTTCATAATTTTCTTTACACGTTTAAAAACGGTATTCTTTTGTAGTAATATACCTATTTGTTCAGATTTGCGAGTTACTTTGCTGAAATTAAATATTTTCCTGCGCTTTGGTAACTGATGGTTTTGGAGCTTCGATTACCAAACGATTTGAGCTTACACAATGGAAGTATTAGTTTCCACACAGAGTCGGGATACACAGTCACAGTGCGGGCTGTTTGGCAGGTGAGACCTCTTATAAAGAAAAGAACTCTCTTATGTCTTGAAATCCGAACTTTACTACCGTTCGAGCATTCGAAATAGCAGCGAGCTAGACAATATTCTTCATCGGAGAAAAAAATGCAGCAGTTTAATCAAGCGTAACCTTTTAGGATTCGATGCCATCAGGTTCCACGATCGGTACCGTGTTCTGTATTCACGGTTCCCCTGGTTCACACAATGACTTCAAGTACATCGCTCATTATCTAAATGATACTGGCATCAGGGTTATTGCGCCAAACTTTCCTGGACATGGATACACCGAAAGTGAGTTCCGTTGATTCCTTTGGTTCTTATTCTTATTGTTAGTGTTGCTGCTGACGGATCACTTACATGTTTCAGACAACAAGCGGATTGGATTCCATAACGCCGATCGAAATGCCTTTCTTCAGTCCGTTGCAGACTATCTAGGAATCAAATCAAACCTTTTAATCGTCGGTATGGTAATTTTGAGTCAATTTTACACCCTTCATCTACCCCCAACTGCTTATAGAAGTCGCGGCGTTTCATGCAAAATAGAAGTTTTTTTCCAGCGAAGTTACTAATGCTCTGTTTTTTTTTAGGTCATAGCCGAGGTTGCGAAAATGCTCTCGACATGTCCGTGCTGAATGAGGAGAAAGTGATCGGTCTAATTCTGATTAATCCGACTGGTCTAAGGATGCATCGAGGAATCAGGCCTTTCTTCTTCATTCGGGTATGATTTATTAAATTATTATCATTTTATTGCTTCGATAAAGAAACTAGCGTTGCTCGTTCACTGGCCAAAGAAATCAAGGGCAAAGGGTTTCGACGCAGCAAAGGTACGTAAAATGTATCTTTTCACTAATTTTTTTTGACCATTATATATGTTTACCTACATCTATTTCAGCTTGGAACTTGGGTGTACAACTTGAAACTGATGTCCCTCGAGAAACTGATCATGCACCCGATTTTGTACAGCAGTGAGTCAATAATGCTTGTTTCGCTTTAAACTCTTGAGTACGTTTGAGTGTTGTTTGTGGTTAAGTATCTAGACCATTTTGCTTCACTTATAGTATTCAAATGTGCAAATTTTCCAGTTGAATCAAATTATTTTCAGTTTACAACTATCTGGTGCGGTTGAAAACATCTTCTGGTAAAATGGCCGCTGTATGCCTGCAAAGTATGCGGACCTTTTCGCTTGGAAAGCAACGCCCTTTCATTCAGAAGCTCAATCGGTTGGATCACATCAAGGTTCTTTTTCCTGTTGGTTGTAAACCGCAAAGTAACATTTTTGCTAGACATTTCCAGATTGGTAACCTTACCGTATTGCAGGTTGTTGTTGCATATTCCGGTAAAGATTACCTCATTGAAGACGATATTGTCCGGGAGATGGTAGCCGAATTCACTGATTGCGAAGAATTGGTAACTGTTTCTTTAACTATTCAATTTTCGAAAGCACTAACCGCTTCTCTCGCATGAGCAAAATATGAACATGTCATTCGCATCCGACAAGCAATATTTCGTCCGCCGGAATACAGATTCAAAGTCTGTACATGTAATGTTCTTAAGCACAGCAAAACAAAATGTAAAACACGTAACACGGCTAATCAGTAAACATAGATCACGTTGCAAGCTTACAGATAATTGACGATTCTTTGACGGAAGAAGCAATTGCCAAGGCTTCTCGGTGGAACTGCTCCAAGCTGAAATCCAGGAAGACAACCGCTGTTTGCTTCAAACAAGACGGCCACTACCTTCAAAAGCATAAAGCAAAATACATAGCTGAGGTCATCCGAAGTTTGTTCATGGTTGACCACGCAAATTATTCTTTAAATTTGCAAATTTGTTGACATTTCCTTTATTTTTGTTTTTGCTACATCCCGGTTTGGAAGTCCTCCATGTCAAGTAGCACATTAAGGCAAAAATTATAGAGATGCTTTAGTCATGAAATATGCATCCATTCTGCTTCTGAAAACGGTCAATCCGCTAATTTGTTCAAGAAACAACCATCGAAGATTCATAACTTCTGATACAATGAAAACAACCATACTGCGTGCTCTTATTCCATGATCATCCGATACTGGTCAATACACTGGTCATTTTGATAACTCTTTACTTATTTCTTTCAAGTAACAGACTTATTCTTATTTTGTATCTCAGATGCCAAAGTTTTAAGATTTTATTCGCAGTTTACACTTTCTTTTTACATCATTTATACATTCATTGCAAATCATACATATAAATTTTGCTTAAACAGGCGTTTAGTGCATTACCGAACACTTCCAGTTAGTTGATTTTTTCCAAATCAGCCTCGTCTTTCTTGTCATAAAGTCCGAAACGTTTACTCTTTGCATCTGCCATTTTCTTCAGGTCTTCGTAGGTGATATGATAACCTAAAATTCTCACTTAAACCAGATTTCCTATATTCGTTCAGTCTTTAAAATGTCCAATTATTCACAGAATACGTCGTAGATAAGCATGATAATTGAAAATTGTATCTATTGAACGAATTCATGAATTTGTAAACCGTAAACCTATAACAGCAATGTCGGTTACCCATAAGTCTGTCGAGGTAATTGAACCACGGTTGGAAGCAGGTCAACGGTCTAAGGTGGTGCATGTCGTGTGCCGGTGCACCCGAATAAAACCAGAAGAAGCGATGTAGGGCAAAGGGGAAATCGTAGCCAATATGTACCTAAACCCAAATTGTTGAAATAAAAAAATTTGTGTTGCATAAACATAGGGTTTTCTATTCTGACATCTAACCGTAAAAAAGTTCACCTCATAGGAAACGCTTTGGGCCACAATAAACCAAGCCCAGTACGTGAGGCAGTGTGTGTTGAAGATCCATGGAATAGCGGTGATAAAAGTGCCGACGAAAAACAACTCAAACGGATGTAGGTGTTGGGCCGATGCCGCGAAAGGCGACGAATACATGTGATGAACAGAATGACACCAACGATAGAGGAACTTCACCTAAAACGGCAGACTTCAATAATGTCGTTGGTAATAGAAGACCGTTTCAAATCGCCTGCAGTGCGCGAGTCAGCCCATTCGGTTAAGCATGGCAATGGCACATTCAGTTTAAAAGAACATTCATGTAGAAACTGGGATACTTGAAACATCTTGTTCCGTTGGTTTTTCTATTCTTCTTCAGCAGGCTGCTGTTTAAGAAAACCTAACGTACCTTGTGCATAATGAAATGAAACCAAAAGTAGGAAAAGTCAAATGACAAGAAAAATATGGCGAGTTGTGTGGTGAATTCAAAAAGGGTTGGGGCGAGTTCTGGGAGTTCGGTCGGTGGAACCCAGATCAGCTGGACAAGTGCCATTGGGTAGATCCTGAAATGTACGAATTGACCAGGCCATGCTGTTTCTTAGAAGGCATCATTTTAACTCAAAAACCTCGCATCATTTCCAAGCATTTCATATTGGAATGAACGTACGCGACCATTTAGAATAGTGTGAAGTAGTCAGTAATTCTTCTTGCGCACAAAACAAGTGCATTTCTTTGCACATGTTTTTTTTTACATCTCTACATTCTACTGAGTGTGCCCACTTTGAAAATATTCATTGGTTCAAAGCTCAGCTTGAGCACAAAGAGTAGCAACGAATTTGTTATCACGTTTGTGCAAAAAAAGTGGGCATTCGAGCAAACGTGAATCAGAAAGGACCCCAAAATCTTACAATATATAAATAAGGCATCATATTTTAACAGAAAATAAGCTGTCTTATTATAGCGTCGAAAGCCATATAAATAATGAAACAAATTATGAATATATATGTATACTGATTCCTTCCTTACCACAAAAGTTGGTTCCACATTTGCAATGTGAACGATTTCTTCATCAGATCCCAGGTCACTTTTCGGTCTTTCTGGATTTTGTGTTCTTTGAAGAATGGCACATCACAAAGAAACAGGTCGATCACTAAAGCAAAATAAATATAATGGTGATAAGTGTAAGGTACAAATTGCAATCTTTATATATAAAGAATATCAGTCTTTCATAAAAGTTGGACTGTTAGTGGGCAACGTAAATACTGTAAGCCGCGTAACAAAAAAAAACTAAAACACAAGGGGGGATGTGGACATTTTAGAAAGGCAAAACACTTACCTGTAAATACAATTACGAACGAGTAGTCGATGCTGAGCGCAAAGAACGGCGGAAACAATGGGGAACTGAGGATATGCTCATTTCCGACCTGAAAGTTTAAGACATTAAATTTAAAAAAAATGTGAGCTAAAAACCGTTATTGCCACAAAAAGACCTACTATTATTCATTTATTTTGAAAAATTTAGCCAACTTCTTTGAAAAACGTTTTAACGGTGTGTGTATAAAACTGCCTTGAAGAATTCACCTTCACATAATCCCACACAGGCTGCAGAAATCTAGCGTTCCGCTCTGCGAGGTATTCCGCGTCAGTGGTGAAGTTATCGGGAGGATACCAATGTTTCAACATTACTGAAGTATTCAGGGGCTGTCAATATTCAGGGGCCGCTTAATCGCAATTAGAAATATCTAGCTGAAAAATGATCTCAACGTGGATCAGTGCTAACAAAATATGTATAATAAAATACTGATCGCCGCTGATCGCAAGAAAAATAATTGATCTAAAACAGGAAAATGTAATATTTCACAGCCGTTTATCTCTGTTGTCATGCTCAACAAAGTGATAAGCAGTCTTAACTATGCAATGCTTATAAAGAACACAAACGCACACACAAATTCTAATACGCAGTGGCAGAGCCTGGCGAGTTATGTGTAGCGTAATGAGAAAGAAACACCAAAATTGATGGATATTTAGCTCAATTTACAGAAAGCAACTCTTTTGAATTGTTTAAACCTTTTCCGTTCCGTTGAAAAACACAAGGCAATAACGTATATCAGATGCTAGGCTAAACAGTGTTAATTTTTCAAATTATAGGTGAAAACAAATTATTAGACACATTTGATTCGTTATTTTTTCCATGAAACAAACAGGTCGCTCTCGCCAAATAGGTTACTATTCTACTACGTTAGAAGAAGTGATGAGCTCTTGATTTCCAACAATACGAAATTTGGTACCCCAAACGGATACAAGCATACAACGATACAACCTCGAATACAGGCTCGAAGCTGCCTGTGGCTTTTGACAAAAATACGGATAAAACCTCGAAACGGTTGCATTCTGTGTAGATTAACCAAACCACTGAAAATAAACTCGCATCATAATCAAGGTTGTTATATGTGTGAACATTGGTGAAAGTCGGCCACTTCCTTTTTAACTGCATTTTTACCCTAAACCTCACCATTTATATTCAGATTCATCATATCTACATTGCCTGTGGTAAGCTCTAACAACAGCTCAAATAAGAACAACAAATAATTTTCTTCACCAGAACATTATTTACAAAAAATCATCATCTGCAGCATAGTTGACTCGTGTCATCAAATGACAACAAAAACAATTTGCTATTTAGTCGGACACTGATCGGTTTGGTGTATTTTGTGAAAAATTACTGTATTCTGTCACAGGACTAGATCTTTTTCGACTTCCGGAGATTTGTTTATAAAACAATTGATTCTTTCATATGCGCTGGCCACCCACTGAGCCGCCTAACATTGAACCCACAAGAAGTGCACAGAAATTCCGGATTTTTGTAATTTATGATTTTTTGTTTCACTACTCATAATTTGGTACTTCTTTCTTTTCGTTTTGTTTTAACCCAGAAAAATTAATAGCCTAATAAAACACTCTTTACAGTATTCTACATATATATTCCGTTTTAATGTGCTATATACACCCAATTGAAGCGCTATTATTTGCATAAACAATTTAGGAAATCTCCAGAAGCAACCAGGGCAATTTAAACGGCATCTTGAACAATTTATTAGATAAATGCGGTTGGTATAAACCAAATAAGGAATTTTCTTTCTCCGATTCTTCCTAGACCAAATTATTTGGCAAAGTGCAAAACATTAATTCAGTTATCAACGATTACCTTGTCCGGAAAATCCAGTTTTTTAGTATCAATTTTTTTTATTGTGAAATTTATGTACGATCTCAACGGCCGCGTCTCTCAAATTCTTGCCATTGTTTCCTGCCTTAGGTGGTAGGTTTCATTGTGTGAGTGGCTACTTCTTGTTTCCGCGAGTATGTTTCTCTCTTTTTCGTTAGTTTTTCGTTTTTGGTTTCCACTTGTAATTGATAGCATGAGATTTTTCGGTAACTTTAATGATTGTTCTGTTTTCATCCGAACTGATTTTAAGCCACACTTAGAGTGATTTCTTTCTCCAAATATTCCTACGGTTTTTCTTAAAAAACTTTTCATTTAATGTATTTTTTTCCTCAGCGAAACTGTTTGCTTTACACGTATTCACCAACTCAGAACTTGAATCACTAAAACTGCATTCAAATCAGACTCCAAATCAGTTACTCGAGTGGTCTGGATATTATCGGTTTCCTTTTATTCAAATCCATTCAAAGATCACAATTAAACGATATAAAAAATGTCGCGAAAGACAGCTCAGCGAAGAAGATGCTAATAAATCATAACGGACCTCTCCAGTATTTTTATTAAGCATTGTAACTCCTTACACAGTTTAACTCGCGGAATCTTGTTGAACTATTATTTTTTTTATGAAATATTTGCTACTACCATTTGACTTTATATGGGATGCAAGGCATACGAGACACATGTGTCTTTTAAATACCATGGCTAGGACAGTTAACTCATTGAAACATTTTAACATAATATGAGAAATGTGTATGTTTTATGTTCCACTTATGGTTAGCTAGCAAATTATTAATCGAGCTTCTCCGAACATATTTTGCAACAGCGTTTACTTTATATGACGTCCTGCATGAACGTCATATAAAGTAAAGACACTCTCAGTTAGACACTATCTAACTGAGAGAAAGAAGTGCCACCTGGTAACAAAGCGAAGTATGCATATTATCTAAAAACAGGTGCATTTGCCGGAAAATAAACTGGTTCGACATTTTTTAACAGTGGCTGCCAAACCTTTATTGAGTTTTGCGGTTGTAATTGAGGATACTTGGTGCAGTAGACATATTCCCAAATGTCTACTGCGACTATTACGTGAACACTGTTGACTTTGCCACACGTAAGAATAAGTTATCGCTATAGTACGAAAGTTGTCAGTTCCGCATAATCAGTCGTTTAACAAGCATATTCACTCGCAACTTGCCGAAGTTTCTTTTCCGTTTTCTTCTCTCGACAGTCTCTTCTAAATCGGCATTACGATCTCGTTCTCGTTCTCAATGCCTTAAACCTTATAAGGCACATTACTCCTGATTAAACGCACTTTCCATTGTACATTTTTGCATAGACTTTAAAGTCAGCGCACGTTCAATTTAAACATTTCCATGCTTTCGCCGCTCTCTTGCACTGCCGAAACATCTCTCCGATTTCTTCGTTTTGATCGAGCACTGTTCACATTGCTGCATCAACATTGTGTCCTCATGATCCAATATCACAAAATGCTCGATTTCATTGACAAGTCCGCCCCATTATTATCATTTTAGTGGCTCGCTAGTGAAAAAAAAACTAAATAGATAGACGGCGACTCGATGATTTATGCGGGTTCTCGCACGATACCATGTATTCGAGAGAGAAACTCACATCGCCTTTTGAATGTACTTTGCTGCATGAGTAAAGTCCACTCCAACACGGAAGACATTTGCAACAAACATCATATCTCTCAGGAGTTGCTTATGCAAAATAGTTGAGAACAGTATTCACGTTGAGGTTTCCGTCCAGTACCGCGTACCTATTTGCTATCATCCAGTATTTCAAATAATAAACAAACTGGGTGACCAATACCTCACATGCTCCTGTTCTTTGTTCGCATGACGACGAGCAATCAGTCTTTTGGTATCAAAATGTGGCCCCTTATTGTGCGAGATTTCATTGAAGGTCCGATCTTGTGAAAAGGGGGGAAGCAATGCGCTTTGGTGAGAGAAGCGTCACGGAACTTAGTGAAAATAATAGCCAAATGTCAACAATTGAAGTGAGAACCGTATCTTAACCCAAAGAGGATCGGCTACTATGATGGACCAGTAAGAAGAAGGTTTTACGTTGTAGAACAGTTTTCCTTCGAATTTGTTTGCCCCTCCTCGGCAATTATGTACACTAGTTGCACGCGAGTTTGGAAAAAAACTGATAGGCAGTTAAAGGGATAGGGTCACTACACAACAGGTAATGCTTTCTTTCGGAAACAATGAACTACAACAGTAACTTATCAAAAAGAATAAATGCAGCCATATGAAATGTGAATAAATCCTACGTAAAGCCTTTTTATCGAGCGAATTGTAAATCCTAATTGTCATAAACATATACGTGCCTATAATGGTTGTAAATTTCATAGAGAGCTAGGACTAGGATATAAGTACATGAGCTCTCTGGGAAAACAGAATAATTAATTAAAATATATTTTTACTTTTGCTATACTGTAGAACCAGCATCTGATCGGTGTTCCTGCCACTATGATATGAGTATTGCACCTCACGTTTATTTACCAAATATTACAGCTTGCAGCCATTAAACATCTCGTATTTCGTATATTTGTAGTGTTTCTTTTCTAGTTTCATTCTTTTTCTTATTTTCAATCAAGTATATAATATACGTAGATGAGAAAAATTGTAAGAGTTATTTAACAAAAGTAGTCTTCGAATTCCTCAAGTTGTTGTGTAAAGATCGCTTCAAATTCGTTCATCAATTCTCGATAGAGGGGGTCCTTTCCAAATACATCCTAAATCATTCAGATGAGAACAGTATTAACAACTCGATACCTGTGGATCAAAAACAAATTAAAAATTAAACTCAATTTCAAAAGGGCAAGCTATGCTAATTTGCAAGTGCGCTCACTTTAACCAATTTTGTTCCAGTTTTGGGCGAATGACGGAAGTAATGACATGATTTAGATGAAAATAAATTATTGCCCTCGTTGCCTATCATCGCTGCCAGGAGAGAGATTAAGTACAAACTTTTGCATTCTAAATTCTCATTCACCCTTTCAGAAGATAATGCCTCAACAAAAACATTGACTAACTCTAGTGACTCCATCCCTTTATGGAGTGGAGAGAGCGAGAGTTAACTATTTTTTTATGTTGCGCTAGCTGTGAATCTGTTGCTACATCACTCGCTGACGCACATAAGCAGTGCTTCAGGAAGTGACCGTTGACCAAGTTCACTTCTTCTCTTTGCAGTTACGCACTGAACCGGACGTATTAGCATAAATTGCGCTAATACTGTGCGCACATCGTGATCAAGCCTCCGAACATCATATTTCACAACCATCGTCGAGTGAAAGCTCTCCAAGTTATTTTGAGAGGATTATTTTACCCCCAACACGCACAAAAAAACTGAAACTGGCATGGTATTCAGTTAGATGCTGCTATATGACACAAAAATTTGGAAAATGCGCAAATCCTTTGCACATACACCGTTGCTCATACACACTTGGGTGGAAATATGTTATACATACTAAACCATGACAAAATAAATTTTATTGTTTTTCATGAAGACTGGGACAAAATGGCTTTCCTTTAAGTATAAAAAGGCAGTCTGTTCTTTTTTAGGTAATATTAGTATCAGAAATATTGGCGCATTGTGCTGAATACTGGCGCAATTTTTTCGGTTTCCCATTCTCAAGTGGTAATATTCATAATGTTGTGAGTCGTAGCGCTTATTGCTATACCTATCCTATTGGTAGAGTGGAAACATTTCTTCAGAGCACAAATAACCTATTAGTTTCAGTGTCAATGAAGAAGTTGTCCACTGGCGGTAAGCCGGAGCACTTAGCGCCCAGTCAGCTCCCGTGGAAACGGCGGAAGACATCGTTAGGTCAACTTGATGGAACCAGGAAATATTCCAACGCATTGCAAGGAAGTATGTTTGTCACTTCTATATAGTCGTCAGATAGTGTTGTTGATTGTCACGTACGACTGTCCAATCCGGGGTAAGTTAATAATAGTCAAATAACACCGGATCTTGCAACAGTTTCGCAAGCTTCTTTTGCCTGGTTTGTAGTTGTTAATCTGTTGTTTTTCTCGGTTTCCCATTTTCAATTATCTCTTGCTGAAAATCGGGCGGAGAGACATGATATAGAACCTACGGAGTTTCCCAATGTGAACAAAATGATCTGCGAGATTCTTCCCGTTCCACGTGACGGACAAACTCTGATCGTTAATCATTCTGCTGTCGGCATCCATCGAAAAGTAACACCATGCACGGGGTCTTTAAAGGAGACTGTCCGTTGCATTCAAGGGCATAGAGGCTCCGCCCCTTAAAGCGCTCGCACAGCCAATTTTTGCAAGTTACAAAAATTGCGGATTACTGTACGCTCACTGACAGTCCGCATCAACCATCCCAGACAGACAACTCAACCATGATACGTCTTCGTTCTGCGTCTGCCGACCTCAACTTACGAGACCGTAAGCGTATTGCTGGGTTGCTTTGTCTTGGTGCTCTTCGGTATTCCTTATTATTAGTTTAACACAGGTTCATATGATAACTATGTATTTACAAAGGTATAATATGTTCCAAATGTAACTGGTATTCAGATGATCTGCTCCTGGACCCACTCTCGGTTACCCAGCCCGTTAACATTGGAGGTCATCCGCAAAGTAAGTGACTTTTATTTACGATTTCCTCGTTCACGACAGAGTAGACTTTTGTAGCAAGCCTCGACCTTATGTTTTTGTACTATTGCGTGCCGCATTTCTTTTCTACGAAAATGTATGTAGGAACCATTTTATGGGTCGTTTGGTTTTAAAATAGGAGATGATTGAGACAGTACCCCCCACGTCACTTTTTAGTTCTTTTTGTTTTTGAATTTGTCTACATTTGTTCATTACCATATGGATTATTCATATGTATTAATCTGGTTGAGAATGATAAACAAGTAGACATTAAGCGTTAGCCTCAGTTTTTCATCGACTCTAAGTTCATGACAATTGTTTAGCGAAAAGCTCCAAAACAGATTGATTAAGCTTAAATATCAATTAAGGCGCGATCGATAACGTCCGAAGGATGTTCAGTGCGAATGAGGAAGCTGAATCGCCACAGATTTTCAGTGAAATGCTCAGTTTAAGAAAAGGTGAACGCGGGCACTCGTGGAAGCAGCTATCCAGGTAAACCGTGCCCGACTACTGCAAATACGCCTTCACCGCTAGGTCTAGGTTTATTTTTTTTTTCATAAAAATCGTATGTAGGTGGATCAAATACGAACAAGTGGTCGAAGGCAACGGCACACGATTTTCCAAACCCCACATTACGCTTTTGTCGGTACAAGCGTTACTTCAACTAAAGAATTGCTTGAAGAAAGGAGTGGTCATCCTGGACAGTGTTGCCGATAGGACAGACTTGATCGCAGGTGATTTTACAGTCTAACATGTTACATATATACAGTAGTTACTTCTATTAATTTTTACCGTCATCAACTCTCTTCTCCCTTTTCTTTCCTCTGTCTCGGCTTGTTTTTACCTTTCTCTCTCTGCTTCCAAATACTCTGCAATTTATGCAGGATAGAATTAGAACATTGCCATTGAACAAATTTACAGATAGGCTCATATACACGTCATCTCATTTTACATTCGATAGCCCTCTCGGTTCACATTCACAATGTGTATCTTTTGATATGATCTAGTCTAGTGCGAGTACTGTCGGAGGAATCTCATTAATTATGAAAGTAGTCTGAAACTGAACCATTTTCTCTTTTTCGAAAAAAAAATACCTTAATTCAAAAGAATGTTTTCGGAATAGCATCATTGACTGCCCCATTTCAAGTTATTTACTAGTCTATTCCCTGACCCAGTTTTTTGCCCCAAAGTTCGATAAAATCGAAATGTGTGCCAGCATAAACTAGGAAAACTCATCTCGATGTCAACAATGCATAATAACGTATTTCTCGTGAAAGTTGAAATGTTTACCGTGAAAAATGCAAATTTTCGGCAATAGTTAGAAGTTTTAAAAATATTTACATCTTCACCAACGCAATATGCGACGGTTAATCCTATTACGAATTGTTTTCAAAACGCAGATTCATGTTTTATGACAGAGATCTCTTCGGAGTGTTTTACTGAGGATCGTTACGGACGGGATGCCGACATATTAAATCTGGACAGAAACCGTTAGAAAAGTAACAATATTAAACCCCATGGGGTTATTCTGCATTTATCTGTGTCAACTTATATAAGAACCTTTCACAATTGTTACGGCTCCTGTTTCCATATTCTTTGATTCCCAAATATGTTAATAATTTCCGAAATAATAAAAAAGCTAATTGTTTATTACTCCCCCTCCTCTACTGCAAAGGTGACGAGTTCTGTTGACTGACATAGTTTCCCGATCAAAAGGTTTCCGGACCGTCGGAGCATTATTGCAGAGATCACTTTCCCGCTAAAGTTTTTGATCAGAGAACCGCTCGAATTCTTAGTTTTTTTCCGAGTAGAAATGAAAAGGCGTGGTTACCTCACATGCAGGAACGTGACACAATACATTGACTGTTTGGCAATACACAATTAACACGTGTGGTAAATACGGACACTCGTCATTTCAATCAGAGACAATCTTGTATGTGTTACTGTCAATGAGTGATTTTTATTGCAGATGAGATCGTTCACCACTGGCACGACCGTGGCCTGGTGCCCACAGGAAATATCGCCACAATTAAAAAGATACTATGCTCGACTAAACGTCATCTTGCCACGAGTGGACAGCCGAGTAAATCTTTCTGATATATTCTAATATGAGGCTTCATTTGTCAAGAACCTAGAACCGATTTGTTATATAGTCACCTTCGGTTTGTTACATAGTTCCATTATATAGCCCAAAATTCAAGCTAACAGCTTAATGGATAGAAACATGAGTGAATTATTTGTAGCATACATAGTTAGAACGTTATATTTGGTTTCTACACATTTATGCAACCGATGATAAAATTAGCCAAACATGTAAGCCTGCAATCGCTTGAAACCGCAGTGATTCACAAAACAAAAGTTTTCATGGAAAGAAATTAAACGTTCACTAATCGTTGGTTATGCGAAATGTTCGTCAATGATCGTCGATGTTTCAAATTAGTTACCTTTCCTGCGCAGAAAGAAAACAATACAGAAATATACTCAACAGTGAACCAAACCTGTTTTCAAATAAATTGAATTTTTCGTTTTCGCTAGCTTTGGGAAATAAACAAACCAATAAAAATACTGTGCAGGAAATAAAACGGTTGCAAGTATGTGCTCTTCAACGAGTTAACCAATAATTGGAAACGGATTTTCTACTGCATGCTGAATAGGCAAATACGGCGATTTTCGGTTACTAAACAGCTTCCTTCCAAGATAATTTGCAATGTTTAGTGAACGACGGGGACGAAAACTGGACTCCGTCCGAAAGTGACGAAAAGATTGAATTCGTTGACAAAGAAGTGAATGAAAATGATCAGGATTCTTCGTTTGGCAGTCAAATTATACAGGTACCGCGACGGTGAAATAACGCGCTGATACAAGACTGGTTTGCATTATCTGAAACGGAAATCAATCAATAAATACTACATGAATTCAATTTGACCCAAAGGTTTTCTTTAGGCGAACAAACGGTTGATGAACAAACTTCCATCAGATACTGAATCTTGTTCGATTCTCGTCGGAGTCACCGATTGCGTTGAGAGGCCCGTTTCTGCTTTTGTGAGACTTCATAGCGCGCAGGTTCGTTTTGTTGTCGCACATATAGACTCTCTACCTGAGGACACGATGGTGCATGGAAATGCAAACTCTTGCACATTATTGGCTCTTTGCAGAACTTGTACCCGGAACTGCCGGATCTGCCTATTCCGACAAGATTCGTCTTCGTGCTGCTCACGCCACACGAGAACATTGAGAGAGAATGTGTCAACATTGGACGGACTATGGGCGCGATGATGTCTGATGAGGTAAATCTAACAGGGCAATGCTATACAGGGTACAACTAAAGTAACATCGTTCAGATATGCACTGATTAACGTAACATGTTTCAGATATTCCGAAAGGTTGCCCAACGCACGCACGAGGCTCATACTCTAATCGATGCATGTGAAGAGTTTTTCTCTCAAATCGTGGCCGTTCCACCAGGAAAGTGTTCGACTACAACCCGATGGGAACCAACGGATGCACAAACTCAGGTAATGGTAATTTGGTCGTGAATAGCCTTGCTCAAATAGAGCTGTACAAAACGAAAATTGCCGTAGCTACGAAAATCACTGGGCCGGAGCTGTCGATTCGATTCAGTCTAAAGACAACATTTTAGGAAACCAGATGCATTGGAACAACTTACTCGACGTTTGAAGACGACGATAAGGAACCCGCACACGGCTCCGATATCACGCGAACTGGAAAGCTGTTTGGAGGACTTATGAATGACATTAGGTTAATAACACGTCGATTGTGCGAGAATCTGTTTATCTTGACTTTCACTGCAACAATTCAAAAAGTAGCTAACGTTGAGTAAAGAAGCCGTAAACAACGTCATATTGTTCTCCTTGACGTAAAGGATTGTTGAATGCAAAAACGACTTCTCATGCTAAGCAAGCGGTTTTATTCAGACAGAAAGGGCCATGGTTCGTGTCGGATTTTACCGACTTCTTCCGTGGACGGATATCACAGTCTCTTGCTGCCACTGTATTCCTCTTCTTTGCAAATATTACTTCAATTATCACGTTTGGAGCGGTAATGGAACGAGCATTGCATCATCAAATGGTGTGCTATATAAGTTTAAACTTCTACATAAACTGACTGAGGATTACCAAAGAAATTTCACTAGTGCACCTAAGGAATGTCAATCATATAAAACCAATTATGCAACCTTCAGGCAGCCATGGAATCAATCCTATGCGGTGGAATCAGTGGAGTTCTGTTCGCCATGTTCTCTGGTCAACCTCTTAATATTCTCTCAGTAACTGGACCAACCCTAGTGTTTGAAACCATCCTATTCGATTTCTGCAGGTGAATTGTGTTTATTTTCAATGGGACGGCTGTTGCACAACCTAACTGTCTCACCACTTGTTTTGTTTCAATGCATATCTTATGTTACAGTACATATCATATGTTTCAGATCCAACAATTGGGACTTCCTACCATTCCGAGTTTGGGTCGGCATATGGATTGCAGTCATCCTCATCATTTTAACAGCTACAGACGCATCAGCCCTTGTCGGGCTGATCACCAGGTTTACTGAAGATGGATTCGCTACGCTAATCAGCGTTGTTTTCATTATTCAGGTCCGCAATCCGCTTTACCTTTTGTTTTTGTTACCTTTCTTTCTTGATGGAGTTTGGAAAAAAACTGCATTATCCCGAGTTGGCCGTGAAATGACAGTGGTCTTATTTTAGTCGTTCGGAAAGCTTATTGAAATATCCAATGAAGCTCCAATAACAACGAATCCGCAGGTTGGCATTCTGATTATCTAATGTTTAATTTTTGTTTTAAGTTGAACGAATTCTTCATTTCTAGCACTATAAATAAAATTATAGCACTGTAATGGTTATTCAGGCTGTGTACGACTCACCCTGCTTCTGTCATTTGGAACAGATGCTTCCTGGAGAGAATTACACCGTCAAGATGAAATTAAGAAATGTGACCGCCCAAGGTGAAATTTTTTTAAATTACTATAAGGTCGGTTGATCTACTTTAGGTGACCGCCAGTCTGTGTTCCAAGTTTTCTAAAAGACAGAGGCTTATATCGAACATTTCTGCGCCGGTTCTTATATTTATAGTTCAGACTGCAAGATTCGCGGAGGTGATCCTGTGGGCCTTCAGTGCTTCTTCAAGCCGGACGTCTACATGCTCTCCATTCTTCTAACATTCGGCACCTTCTTATTGGCGTATGGCTTCTCTCAGTTCCGCAAATCTTCGTTCTTCCCATCCACGGTAGGAGTTGCGTTCGTGGATAAGTAATTAGCACGTGGAATGACCTTCTAAAGTGGTGATATGCTAATGGTCACCAGGTTCTTGATGTTCCAGATCCGAAACTGCATCTCCGACTTCTGCGTGCTCATCTCTATCGTTGTGATGACTCTTGTGTCGATGTATGTCGGGCTGGAAGTGCCGAGCCTCAATGTGCCGTCCGTTTTCAAGGTATTGTTCAAAGTTGTGAATATAAATCTAGGCTGCAGGAGACAACAAAAAGAAACTGCAGAATGCATCTTTGGTGCATAACTTATAGAATAGATAAAAGTTACTTGCAGCCGACTCTTGATCGAAACTGGCTCGTCGATCCCACTCATATTTCGCCAGTTGCTGCTTTGATCGCAATCATTCCCGCTGCGTTCTACACCATTCTGATCGTGATGGACCAGCAGATCACCGCCGTTATTATCAACAGAAAGGACAATAAGCTCAGGGTGCCAAATTTAACCAAATAATTGAATTGCTGCCGATAGTGCAAAATTAACATCGTCTATTTTAACGCACCCATACTTGTTTGTTCACATGCCCGTTTTTCATCTGAATGTATGAACCCCGCAGTGAACTTATTAATTACAGAAAGGTCACGGCTACCATCTCGACCTTCTGGTTATTGCCATACTCGTGCTGATATGCTCATTCCTCGGTCTGCCCTATTTTGTGGCCGCCACTGTACTCTCCGTGATGCACGTGGATGCCCTCCGTCTCCAGTCTGAGAGTTCTGCCCCCGGAGAAAAACCACAGTTCCTCGGCGTGAAGTAAGTGCCATTTGATATGACGATCTTTATATAGATCCATACCAGAGGTTATCTTTTAGTGAGGTCAAAAAGGGTACGAGAAACAACATTTCATAGTCCTCATCCCCTGTGCTTCTTTAGAGAACAGCGTCTCACTGCCATCATCGCCCATTTGCTCATCGGCCTCTCTGTCTTCCTCACTCCAATCATTAAGGTAAGAATGTATGACAAAATGAGGATCAGAACTAAACGAGCCAATATTTTCGTGGAATTACTGCACTACCCTACTGCACATCCAAGGAGTATCGCAAACCCTGCAGGCATTGTTACTATTCTCACATGCCTGAATTATCAAATCTGATTTTAGCTGGTGCCTCTTCCTGTTCTTATTGGTGTATTCCTCTATATGGGAGTGGTCTCACTTCTCGGCCAGCAATTTATCCAGAGAATTGCGATTATGTTCATGCCAGTTAAGCATCAGGTGAGTAATGTTCAGTATTGACATCCTGCGGACAGAAGCATATATGTTATCCAACATATATGTTATGTTAGATATCCAACGTGCATTCGAAGACGCGTTGTGACGTGGTCGAACAATGAAAGCGGACAAACGTAGCGGATGCGTACGAGTTTCAAGTCGGCGCTTTCCGGAAGCCTCGATTTGACTCTTATAGACTCATCGTCAAAATTGTCCTGTACAGAATGTTTTTTTTTCAGCCCGACTACTCGTGGTTGCGATGTGTTGGAATGAAGCGTGTTCACCTCTTCACCATTATCCAAATTCTCTCAATTCTTGGCCTTTTCGCCGTCAAGTACACGAAATCGATTTCGATGGTGTTCCCGCTTATGGTAGGATAACTTGCGGCATATTTTAGAAATTTATGAGTATGAAGAAAGTAACAACACTTGGTGCATATAGTAGTAATGAGTTAGACAGGTAGTTGTTTCCCAGGAAGTTAACAAAGTTAAGCTTACATCCATTTCAGCTGATAGTTACGGTCGCAATCAGAATGTTCCTGCTCGAGCGAATCTTCACTCGAAATGAACTTTTGGCGCTCGACGATCCAGTTCCATCATTCTCAGAAGTGATGAGACCAGCAAATGCCGTGAATCCATTGAAACTGTAAGCTTGTTGCGCTTCTCAAATACGACTTTTTTATAAAGCATGTATGCCACAGTGAAAAAGGAGGCGAACTGTTTTATAAGATTAGGTGTCCTCGGGCACCGTATGGTGCCGCATACTTGAATATTCTGACTGCTTTTATTCCAGGGAAAAGGTCAACACGCACGACCAGAAACTACTCGTCGAATCAGCATAGTCGTTCAATAATTAAGCTTTTAAAACAGCTTGGTGTCAACTCTCCCACACAATGTGCTTTAAATCTGAAGCACGAACGTGTCTGTTGTATATTCGAATCTTATTCTTAGGATAGAATCTCCCATGTTTCTCAACCTCGCCTATTCCATTTTCTTCATCGTTTTTTTTTGTTTGTAGTGTTGACGACCTGTGAGGACGAAGATGATATATCGTCAAATACATAATAAAGCATTATTTTACTGACGTAATAGTAACACTGCAATGTACAGACAGACAGCAAATTCAAGTGGCACATTCTCGAACAAACAAGCAAAACATAACACCTTTACTAAAGCACGTCCGCCTCTCACACACTGACTAAAAACCTCGCTGCTTACACGTTGAACATGTTATGTGGTAAAACATGTTATGTGGAAAAGTATGGCACTTTTCCAATCCTTCTGGTTGTTGTAGTTTCTTCAGATTTTTTCAATACTTCAGGATGGATGTAGGTACAACTCAGGCAAAGCAATTGGAAATAAAATTTATTGTGGATTTTAAGTGTTCTGGGCATAAATAACAACAATTTATCGTACAGTAAAACAAGAAACAAAACAAGTAGTGGCAGTCACACCGGATGGTTGAGCTCTTAGATCTTGTTGAAAGCAACGATGTCGACAGACTGAACGTGGTCCTCGAACGCAGTGATGGTATCAATGAGGTCATCGACGGACACCTGATGAAGAAGAGAATGAGCAATAAATTACTTATTTGATTAGGGAAGTAAGTCAGAGCGACTATTTCCAAGCGCACGCCGATACAAATCTGATATAATCTTTGGCAAGCAGTTGTGGATTCTCTCCGAGAAAAAGGGAATCCTATGATTTAAAAGAAGGATCGAAAGGGAAATAAACTGGAATGCGCACCTTCAGATCCTCGATAACGCTGATGATCTGTAGCTTGCTGATTCCGTATCCAATGGCAATCTGCTTTGCACCTCCCCAGATGAGTCCGTCCATTTGAATTCCACGGACCTAAACAACGACATGATATCAACGCAGAATACAAACGCTAGTGAGCGCAAAATTTTTTAAACAACATAAACCGCATACCTTCTCCTCCATCTCCTTGAGGTCGGTCTCATCATCCCATGGCTTTACGTCGAGGATCACAGAGGATTTGGCGATCGGTCCAGGCTTCTTCGACTAAAGAAAATGAAGTTTAGGTGGACGAACTATGGTCCATCTAAAGGTATTAGATGGAAATTGCCATTAGATGGTTCATCGAATGGAAAATAATATGGTTACTTAGAGGTGAGGAACTACACGGGTCAGATTACTGGCATGTTTCTAAAGTTTCTTCGGATAAATGCCGTGCACAAAACAATCACCTTCTTCTCGGCGTAAGCCTTCAGTCTCTCCTCAACAAGCTTCTTCTTCTCCTCGTCCTCCTCCTCGTCTTCGGATCCGAAGAGATCAAAGTCATCGTCACCCTCCTGAATAATAGGTTAGGAATGTCTTAACACATGCCGGCCGTGAGACAGTACCATACAACGCTCGAAAAGTAATCTGCATATAACCAATGACTAACCTTAGCGGGGGATTCCTCCTTGGCGGGAGCCGCAGCGGCAGCCGGAGCAGGGGCGCTTGAAGAGGCGGTAAGGTGCACCTTCTAAAAATGCCACATATAAACACAGTGGTATAGAAATGTGGAACCTGAGAAATAAGTTAGATCACGGAGAATAGCTTACCTCGAGCTTGGCGATGATCTCTCTCAGGCTCTTGAGCTCATCTCTGATGGCGGCATTCTCCTTCTTCAGGCTCTCAATCTCGCTGACGATGTGTCCAGAGTCTGCAATATTAAAAATAGGTATTTTCACCTCGAAATGAAACACAAAAAAGGAACAGAGCAAGACATTGTTCAGCAGATGCAGCCGAGGGCAATCGATGCATATCACACAACAGTATTAGATATGATCTAGCACAGATATTATATATTATACCTCTCTTTGTTAACCTGCGTGGAATTATCACTGATAGTTTGTGTTACAGGAGACGCGTAGAAAAAAAAATGTTGTGAAAATATATTAATAGTGCTACCAGAAATAGGCTCAGCTTCGAACAAAACAATTGCAGAAACTTTAAGCGAAACAAAGTAATCTACAGGCGTTAACAGAAATTGTGTACAGGGCAAACACCATCACGAACAACGTGCAACAATTTTCCGATCAGAATTACACAAAGCTCTCTATTTAGCCAGCCAGATCTTTCAGACCAGACGTTGACTAAATGATAGAGAACACTGTGTATTTCCAACAGGCCAACTATGATGCACCTGCAGAGACGGGCACTCCCCCGAGGGCCTGGTCGACGATCTGCTTGGCCTTGGCGATAGCCTGCTGAACAGCACCACCGTGCTCACTCTCCTTGCCCTCTAAAATCCGTAACTCAAATAACCACTCAAGTTATTGCAGTGACCTTTTGTCCTCTAAATACGTAACCCAATAACTTCTTAGTTATTCAAACTTGTTAGAAGAAAAAAAATAAAAAAAATAAAGCACTCACTTCCTCCCTCCTGCGAGGTTGAGGCGGCATTGGAGACGTTGGTGTAGACTTGCTTGCCACCAAAGTAAGCCTGAAAATGTAATGATATTAGAATCTTCAGTAGACACACCGAATGTTTATTTTTCTTCAGGTCTAAACAAATACCTGATCGGCGGCCTTAACGGTCAAACGAGCTCCAAGAAGAGCAGTAACCTCGCTAAGAAGACCCTCTGACATTGTGTTACCCTGCAAGTGCATATCTATAAATGTATCAAAAGAAAGAACGAAGGGTGACGAAAATATAAAGTAGAAACATTTGTAAATAAAGGATGGGTAAAATAATCATTAATAAATACTTGACGACGTAATAAGGGAATATTTCAATTTTCTTATTTATTAACACTTAAGTGATTCGAATGCTACCATTCTGGCTTGATTTACTATTTTATTGATCAATGGGGGACTTTCAAGGAAAATATTTAAACTTCTTTGAAAGAAATCGCCTTTTTTCGGGGCTTGTTGGCCTGTCCGAGAAAAAGAGGAGGCAGTCCTTTTTCGTTGCGGGACCACGATTACGGTAAAAATCGCACAGAATAAAATGCACTGTCGAAAAATGGTGGAACAAGAATTTTTAAATTTAAAATAAGCTTGATTGCATTTTTTGGAGAAGCAAGCACATTGTTAGTTTTTGCGTGCAATCGATGTTATCCAAAAGGAGCATATTTTTGAATGAAACTGATCCGATGCAAATAACCAAATTACGTTCGAAATCGACTGGGCAATGGAACGGCCATGCGCAACACCGTTTCCTGTGCCTAGAGTCACCATGTTTATATTTTTAACTTATATAACGATGAAATAAGTTTCGAAAATTTTTCAGCGTGTTTTAGGTTCTCCTTCTCTCTTGTAATAACAGAATCCCACATGTTTCGTCCTTGGTAAACAGAGTCGAAAAAACGAACGACCACCTACCCGATAGTGGACAGGACCGCATATATGCTCAGGGAGTATGTATGTAGCTGGAACGTTGGTAGTGCAATGCAATGTTACTTATGAACGTTGGCACATGTATGCTTTTTCTGACCGTATGTGATTTGCAGAGTTCAGAAATTCCGAAATCTTTATCGCAGAAGAAAGACCGATCGATACATTTGTACCGATTGGTTGTAAATAAAACCCATAATGTTGTATGCACAGACAAAATATGAAATATGAAAAACAGTGGAATTTGATGGGTAAAGTAAACCATTAAAATCGAACATACGCGAAAAGGTTGATCACTGAGTTAAGCTGGTCGTCACTTTACTAACAATATTGGTGAACTTAATAAAAGCATTGACATACATTTCAAAAAAAAACTAACACTGGGAGATCGAAATCCGTAATTCTAGGCGCATTATGCAAATAAAACTTGACTAAAGTTACATGATGGATTGTATATACCGTCAATGATTGCATTTTGGTAAAGTATGAAAATATTCGCCCAAAAAAAAATGAGAAAATCCTAAACACGCAATCAATAACAAAAAAAAAACATTTGGCCACAAAAATGTACACGTAATTTGTTAAGTTATACACTAACCAATGATAGGAAATGATTCAATTGCCACGGAGAACATATTTTCAAAAACTGCTTGATGAAATGCTTAATAAACACGCAGTCTAGGACAATATTGCGTGAGACGTGGAGAGGTTTTAATGTACTATATGGATGGTAAAATGATTGGTGCTTTATTATGACATGTGTGTAGATCACTCCATGGCATTTACGTCGTACGGCTCCGGTTCTAGCTCCTGCATTCCCAATCCTACACCGAGTGAGCACGGACGTTTCTGAAAGACTGGAATATCACCGGTGATGTGTCCTAATGATTGGCGAACATCTCTAATTGAGTCTACTGAATTTAACTTATTCACAAATTCATAACTACAGTTCGCCACTCACCTCAGTATTCTTGTCAGCGACCTCGGCGACCGGTTCATCGTTCAGGAAATTCCAAACGATTATCTTGTCGTCGTGTGAGGAGGAGACAATTTGGAAGTCGTCGATTTGAAGTCTGAAGACGCGACCGTGGTGCTCCTGAAAGTTTAGCATCGTCGTCTGGCTTTTTAACACACATGAAGGGCCAGAGAATGGATATGCTTTAAACTGTAACGAACTACCACATGTAATGCTGGCTAAACCCAATCATTAAATATTAAATTTTACACAGAACAATAATTGATTCAACACACTTACATCAAGTGTGGCAACACAGAGTTGGGAGTCGGGAACCCGAGGATTGATTGCTGCCTGCATATCCCAAACACGGATATTTCTGAAAATCCTGACTTAGATATGTTCTTGCTTCCCAGTGACAGATGTGCACAGTATAAAGGTATAAGTAATAAACAATACGTCGGGATCGGGTGACCACTGAAAAATGATGACTTTTAGCAAAATTAATTGACTTACCCATCATAGGCTCCCGAAACGATCCTTCTTCCATCGAATCTGATGCATCGGACAAGCTCAGTGTGGCCTTCAAGCACTCTCAAGCAAGCACCAGTGAAGACATCCCACAATCTGCAGGTAGTAAAGATAAAAAAAAACAGAATACGACAGCATGTGGGACAATAGCTTAACTATAAATAAAAAATCAAGTGAAAAATGCATACCTGATCGTGTTGTCACTGCTTCCGGACGCCACCAATCGATCCTTATACTGAAGACAGGCAATACCCCTTCGGTGTCCAGTCAGCATGCGAATGAAATCGCCGTTGGGGGTCCACACCTAGACAAACACTATAGATAAGAAATAATCTCAGCAGTGATCCTTCATTGGTGATCTGGATAAAACTTTCACTGTGTAAGTAGCATATCAAGCGTAGAAGTAGTTCATCATACGACGCGTGCTCTAAAATAACTGAAGCTCGTGCTAAGAGTGATATAAGTGGATTAGTTAATGGTTTACCTTAATTGTTCGGTCGCCTGATGCGGTAACAATATGATTGTGGTCAAATTCCACCACGTTGACCGCCG
Source organism: Pelodera strongyloides (assembly GCA_036852015.1). Taxonomy (NCBI): domain Eukaryota; kingdom Metazoa; phylum Nematoda; class Chromadorea; order Rhabditida; family Rhabditidae; genus Pelodera; species Pelodera strongyloides. The sequence goes on along the minus strand of JAANDG010000345.1, from coordinate 118,717 downwards.
CACGGTGGCCGGTGATTGATCTGGATAGGGTCACACAAGTGGGCGAGAGTATCTCCCAAATGCAGATTGTACGATCCTTTGAGCTGAAATTATAGAATTCCATTGTGCGTTATAGCCAGTGTGTTAAATGTGCAAAAAATAACAATTTTAATGAACGCGTTCAATGTTACTTAAAAATGCAATTAAGCAATTACCATGTAACGAGCTTCGTGCCTTTCATCTGAAGGTGTAGTACAGCTTCAGCATGTTGTATGAGGGTGTTTAGACATTTGCCCTCAGAAACGCTCCACAGGCGAACTGTAGAATCCGATGAGCTGAAGTTATTGAATTGGTATTCGTTTTCAAGCTAGATCCGCAGCAATGGAATAAAATATTAATAGATCACCGCAGTCGCGAGAAATATTTAAAACTTACCCGCTAACAATAATGTCGTCCTGATACTGCAGGCAAAGAACGGATCCAGTGTGGCCCACCAGTGTTTTTGATAAGTGCAAATCTTTTCGGTCCCAAATCTGAAAATTGTGAATAGATGAATGTACCTCAAATTAAAAATGATAAGAGAAAGCTAAATGATGATAAAGTGTAGCCAGAAACGCATTTGAGTGTGCCCATAATGTTTTAAATTGAAATAAATGGATATATTTTCTTACTTTAATAGTGTTGTCCCGAAGTCCAGATACAATGTACTCATCATCATATTGGAGACAATAAACACCTAAATTGTGACACATCAAATTATGTACAATGTGATAAGCCAAAAAAGCATTAAATAACGAGTTGTTACTAAATAACTATCAAAAAACCGCACCTTTACTCGTCTCTGATCGGCAGTTTACTTTTGTAATTGAACAATTTCCCGTTGCCCAGTTAGAATCTAACTGATCTAGCTCAGACTGCATTCTCGGATACATTTTCCTGGAAAGAGGAGAATATACACACGGGCTCCATGCAACAATATAGGAATAGTCGAAAGAACACAGGGTTACTGCCATCTCGTTAGGTAAAATTCGAAAACTAACTTATAGAAGGTGTGCATCAGTAGATAGGTGTCGAGACTCTCTTGGTCCAAATTATTCACATCACACTGTTCAACCGAGCAAATGTGCCGAAGATTTTCTATTTTCGAGCCAAAGAAGAACCGCAACCTACAACGAAGGTAGTTCAAAGCATGATTGCTTTTACGAATGAATTGGGGGAATTGCAGTTGACACAAACCGGCAATGCTAATTGGGCAATGAAAAACGCGAATTTGCTAAACATATGTTATTACCAGTTGCGTTTCTTCGCCAGCCCATGCCACACGAAATTTGACTTCATCTGAAATCGTTACTATGAAGAAAAGCAAGCGTTTAACGTTCACTCACGAATTTACTTTTCAATTGGAGCAAAGCAAGATGTTACTTTCACATTAGCCACGTTTTGAGAAAAAAGCTTACTTTTCGTTCGATTAGCTTCTTCCAAGTTTGACAGAGGGCGATCGCATTTCTCCACTCTTTGGACACAGATTCACACAAACAGAGATCCTTCGCAATTAAACCACTTAGAATAGCGTCCACAATTGGGTCTGTAGTGAGTGAGAATTTTATATAGATGATGATGTAGTTGAACACTTTGAATTCAGGTTCGGCTATCAAGAGCAGATCAATGGAATCAACTTGTCAGACCCTATCAAAAAAGATAATCGCTTCATTGATTTTTCACTTACGTGGAAGTTTCGCAATGAAGTCCCTCTGCATAAGTGGTCTGAGTACATGATCTACTTCACCCAGCTGGTGATGCCCCATCCTTTGAAGTAAGAGCTGCACGAAAACCACCTGCGAGTCTGTGTTCCAGCCGGAGAACTTCTGGAAAAAAACTATTATTTAGGCTAATACACACCGAGACAGACAATATCGATTGATAAATGTACCAACTGGTTACTTTTGAAGTTGAAGATACATGACATCTAGTTAAGCTTAGCAAAAGCATCAAGAAGTTGCATACCTCAATTGTGTTCTTGAACTGGGTCATATTCTGAGGGACAGTTTCGATCAGCTCACCGTCGCAGAAACTTGACGAGACGCACATTCCTTCGTTGGCAGAGTCTGCTCGCTCGAATATTGACTGCTCCTGAAAGGATGGTGTTAAATAAAAGTACAGTCTTGGTTTACACTACGGTCTGGAGCAAATACAAAAATACAACGCGAAACTTTGGCTGGTGCACGGCCCACCGATTTCGGGCCTGGTGTACGCGGCGCACCGGCCCAGGGTGGGCCTGGTGAAGGCCTGAGTACGGCGATCTTCAACTTTCGTGAGTAATTTGGTTCGCCTACACCGCGCCCACACCGGTCCCACACCGGGCCCACCAACCGCCCAGCTTTTCTGTGTCTCTAGAGCCACTTTCCCATTTATGTACGAGGTGTAGGCGAGGTGTAAGCGGCCTACCTTTTTCGGGCCCAGTGTAGGCCGCGAACCGGCCAAGTTTCCTAGTTTAGTGTTAGAAAAGCTATCAACGAATAGCTACACTATATTTTCCGGTTAGGTAGCCTTCCTTTGGTCTTCTCGATGTGTTCGCTCGACTGTGCCATAAGTTATGGTGATTATCTTCGTTCTACTGTGACTATATTGGGCTATGAAGCATCTCAAAGTTAAATCCAAATTTCACCAACATAAAAAACTGTATTGAAAATGAAACACATTTTTGGGTTTAGAAATGTTTGCAGCGAAGTTCGAAAGAAGAAAGGAACGTATTTATTGTGAGGAACGTATGTTGTGTAGCTAGGCTGTAGCCATCGGTTATTAACGTCAGTTTTTTGCAAATCGTCGAGTATTAGCAAAGATATCACGCACAAGCTAATTGTTTGCATATTAACTTTCTAATGTGTCAGGTACTTTAAATATGTTCATTTCCCGAAACGAAACACAAAACAATGAAGAACATAAAGGTTGTTCCCACCTGCTCATTTTGCTCTTTGTCCGTCATTATGACGTCCGCTTGTCCATAAGTCATTTTAACTGAAATGATAAATGATTAGAGCCGCCATTTACAACACTTTGAGAAAAAGATCATTGATAACCGGGAAAACGGAAAACACCGAAAAAGAAATTGTTGGGATCAATAAACACTTTCGACTGTTTTTGAGTAACTCATAGTCGCAAAAGATACAGTAATTATTTAAAAAAATATTTATAAATGGAACGGAACAATTAACACTATACCAGACTGTGGGTGGTTTCTTGTTGTTTCATAGCAGCTCTGCTACACATATACATATTTATAAACTTGGAACTGTTCAGAAATAAGCAAGCTGGTGTGTTTGGTTACTTTTCTCGAAAGGGTTTCCTGTGAACTGTACATTCTACATATATGAAACAAGGCACCGTTTGCAAACTAACCATTCAGTGCGATAGAAAAGAGCAGTGGCACAGACACAAGCTATTGAAAAGCGTCTGAAGTTCCAATAAAACACTCATTTACGAATCACATGACAAAAAATCTATACAATTACAAGCTGGAATACAAAAATCCATGATAAATTGCACTTTTGTTTTTGAGAATCAGGGAAATAATACAATTGCAAGAAAAAGTGTGGGAGGCACTCGCTCTGCACAATTTCTGACGAAAATGAGACTCTCGCTTGCTTTCTTGACTCACAAGTATAGTAGTAACAAAGAAATGAAAGATAATAGTGCACACACACCGCAAAAGAGAGCGAGCGAGTAATTATCGAGTGAATGCTAAACTAGCGTACTCGGGATGAACACATCATTATGTGAATGAGATGAGCATACTATATTTTAGTCCAAGCATGGAAAAAAAACATTTTGATAAGAATCAAGGAAAGAAGTAAGAGGGCGCATTCAACAAAAGTATATCACTTGTAGGCTAGGTACATTTGAGCCCCAATACATATTTGGTCCAGTATGTGTAGCTCATTTACAAACTGATAGATGTGATGAACATGCGGAGCGCAAAGGATTAATACCCACGCATTCATGTTGCTCGTTTCCAGTCCAGGAAAATGCAATTTAAATTTCCTTCTTAGTGCATGTCTTCAGCCATCTTCGGTGAATTACTAATGTTTACTTCCTCTCTGCAAAGACGACTTTTTTGTTGCTCTTCCGCTAAATTTGGCCAGTGCCATGCATGAGAGAACCAATGACGAGTAGAACAGAAAACAAGGCACCTGCCGCTGAATCTCTAGAACGCAATGAAAATTCAAAGTGTTAAATCGACTTCGTCGAAGGCGAGTGTGTTTAGATGGGGCGCGCGTTTGGTGTTCCTCGGATAGTAGTTTTTTCAGTCGCAGCCACTTTTGTCATAAGTTATCAAAGAAGTTCCGGAGTGTCAAATCCGGAACAAACAGCAACTAATGTGTCATAAAGATGGAAAACCCATTAATACCATAGTTGCGCATAAGCAAAAGAGCCATGGTACACTTCGCTTTTCAGTGGAGGATTCGGTGTGATGGAGTTGAAATGCCCCCACTGCAACATATTGCACGTCGCACCACTTGAATACTTGAACTGACCGTCTGCATACAAACGACGTCAATGAAATTGATTTTCACAATGCAAATGTAAAGGCAACTATTGGACTCCATGCAGTCTCGTTCAGAACTAAGAATAAATAGAGAAGTGTATTTGTTTGGGTGTGTGAAAGATTAAACACAATGGTGGAGAATGCCGAAATGAGCCACTCTTGAAGTGCGGAAATAAGACCAGATTGTTTTGACCAGACAAAGTTGGTTCAACTTGGAATCCGATATAGGTTTTAAGTGCTAGGTAGTATAGTATTGGGAGGGAAAACTCTTGAACCATTGAATTGCTGAAACATATAATGAATTTTCTATAATTGTACGTATTGCAGCACATGTTTTATGTGCTTTACGAGTGGGAAAAAATAAAAGCAGACAATAATAATGCAAGATCGAAAAAGACAAAGAGGAAAAACTGAGAGGGCGAGATTTGTAGAGATAACCAGAGAGAGAAAGGGAGAGAAAGTGCTTTTTGTTGGTAAAAGAGCACGACGCAACAAATACACAAAGAGAATATTTGCTTCGAGTAACAGATATCAAAAACGGAAGAGAGATTAGTCTAGATAGTGGAAAGACATGGAGATGCGTAGAGAAAGAGCAATGCGAGAGCGGGGCAGACAGCGAGAATACGAATTCGTGGGGTGCGTTTAGTGCAAAATGCGACAAGGCAAAGCAAAAAGGGAGGCACATGTACGAAACGACAAAAAGAAACCGGAAAAAATTGAGGGTAAGGAGGACAAGGAGGAAAAAAAAGAATAGCTAGAGAAATATCGTTTATGAAGGCTGGAGGACTGGATGATGGTGCGAATAAGGCAACATAAATGAGTATAAATGTACTTCAGAAGGATGATTTGGCAGATGACAATATTTGCGCATGCAATCGTCTGTCTCACACGGTTACCATCACAACGCTATTTTAAATTTTGGACTAAACTACTACAAACATAATTGTAGGATATATGTACGTATGTAAGACTGACGCAAATAAATAATTGCAAGGAAAAATGGAGACTCGAAAAGGCGGAGCAGCGGTTTGAATTAAAGACAGATTGAACCCATTTGACAGTACGACCTGAAGACTATAGAAACAAGAGTCACCAAACGATCAAGGTGTTCGAGCCTCTTAACACGGCTGCAAGATAAACAGAAGTGGTGCAGGAATTCTTAAAATAGTGCCTCTCCAAATAAAAGGAAAAATTCTATAAATAGTGTTTCGTGCTGAGGCACAAGTGACCAATTATACAATGATCAGTTGAACAAAGCAGGAGGTCATGTGAGATGCCATCGAATACTATTTCCTGCGGCCAACATAACATTCTTCTGCGTACAAAAATCGAGAAAGCGGGGGCACGCATTTCTTCAAACTACGAATTGAAATGCCAGTATTTGTTTAATAATGAACGCGAATTTTGAGATGTGTATACTCGGTTAGATAGAGGTCGTGACAGTTGGAAATAAGGTTGAGAGGTAGGCAGAAAAGAGCGCCGGGCATAGAAAAGCAGCCTAGAGCCTCACTGAGACAGAGAGGAACAACGAAAGCAGGCCGCGTGAGAAACTGAGAGTCACATATGGTTGAGTGTGGCGTTTGAAGAGAGTTTAGAGTCGAGAAATTAGGGAGGGATAATGAGTATGCACGCAAATCCCGAGAGATGTCAGACGGCAACTAATCTTCATGCTACATACAATGATATCAAGAAAAACAAGATCATACTGCTGTTCGGCCTAGTAAACAGCGCGTTATCACGCTAGGCCAAACTACAAGATGGTGCGTGTCCTGAACATTGAAGCACGTATCTGTAAACTGGAGCACGCAAAAGAAATCAAGTAAGAGATCGAATTCAGTTTCGCTCATGAGGTGAAATTAATGTAAGCATTACGTGAACATATCTTCTCATCAAAATTGTAAGCAAAACAGGAAAGTGTAAACCGAATAGCAAAGTATTTTTTCCGAAACTGTAGTGTTTTACACTATATATGTGAAATGTGAACAGAAAGCCTCTGCAACCAGCACAATAACGAACACCGTGCTTGAATGAAACGCATTTTAGATTTCGAACGAACACTGATAAAATAACCAAATAATCAACCAGCGTCCAAGGGAAAACAACATTAATTATTAACATGTGTTTCGAAACACACAACCAAAACGGGTCTCACGTTTTTTGTTGATTGCCTTACAAAGTACATCGGAGATAATGCCACATTTATTTTTCAATATATGAATCCTCGACGTGCTCAAACATCAGTTTAAATTTGTGGCCAAAAATAAAAACAAATTTTCCAAGGAGTGTCAGTTACACAAAAAAAGTATATACTGCATTTTTCTACCTCATGGTGAATGATGCGCAGCCCGTATACTACTAAAAGTTGACCAAAATTGGAAATTTTATGGTTGAGCAAACCGGCCATAAAGGTGGAAACAAAAACTTAGTGAAATGATTGCTCTTCCGTCAATTGACAGTGTCTGGGTCGAAATCAAAAAGAACCCCAAAATAAAGATGATCAAAGAGTTCGAAATAACAGATGGGATGGTTAGCTGACTAGAGATAGTCTGTAAATGAGAGAGGGGAAGTGGAAAGAGCAAGTAGACGACCTTGGTTCAACGTGTACTGGTGAGAGGATCGCTGCGCGCAAAGACGTTAGTGACTGAGGAGGAGAAGGCAAAGCGCGGAGAGTGCCTGGGCATAAAAGAGTACGACATTCAGGCTGTCAGCTGATCAGTGCTCTGGTGTATCGTTGGTACCTGCGCGCGGCGCACCGAGACAGCCGCACTGGTAGCGCACCCCTCCCTCTGCTCTATTTGCGTTACACCAATAATATACATACGTATCGTCGCATCAGCCAAATCGCAAACCACGCCCATCAACTTTACGAACACATGCGTGTTCTTGCGTGCGATATATGTAACTGATGGAGATACATATATGTACTTTTGCCTAAAATAAATCCAAAAATTTGTAGCACATCAGGGTACAACTATGTGTATTCCTTCACTTTTCAATAAACATTGTTTGAAAGAACAATCTTTGTATGAGTTGGTTGAACCTGCTTCAGTTCATTAAAGCAGTCAACAAGTTCTAGAGCAGGTAGGTGTGTACTGCCCTTTTTCTTTGGTGACACCGATGGACTGAGAATACGCTTGTTAAACAAACGACCAAATCATTGCATGCGGCGCTTCGCTTTATACATCATGAATTAAGCAAAATAACAATAGGAGAGTATGCCTATTTGTAGGTAGACAAACAGTGTATATTTCGCGGGTAAACCGCTGACAGGAAGGATAAATAAATGCCGACGAGGCTTGATTTACCAATTTTAGTGGGCATCTTTTTGACTGCGTCTGAGACATCCAGTTCGTCACGGCACTGGGTACAACCCGGGGAAGGACAGGGTCTTTTGGTCCGTTGTCAAAGGGAAACCGGTCCCGCACAGTCCCCTCATTATGCTCACTTTTCTTTCTCGGTCTCTGTCATGTTATCTCGCTCTCTTCTCTGACAGTCTCTGAGTCACGAGACCGAGCGAGAGTGAAAAGAACAATAAGTACTACAAAAAGCCATAGACAACCACGCCCAACTTGAAACCAACATGCCCAAAATTATGAGATTGTTAATGATTCTGCAACAAATATCGATTTCTCTTTAAAACTATCTGGTCTATTTGCGCTTAATCTTTGTTTTCATTTATTCAGGGCGACTTTTTGGGATGGAACAACCATTCATCTACACATACAAGGTTGGTTTAAGCACAGTTTACTTGCATAAATTGCGGCACTATCGTTTCTCTCCTTGATATATCCTGGGGATTTTTGCATATATTGTGGATTTCGAATGTTTGAATATTACAAGTTTAATTCAAGGATCTGATTACCAGGCATATGCCTGTTAAAATCAACATTGTTATTCAACCGGGTGAGTGCGGTAAAGTTGTCGAATTTAATAACAACACGCTTACAGATTCCAGTTGATGGCGGGCAGTCGGACTATTTAACCGACAACGATGCCGATATAATGGAAGAATTGGCTCGACAGTTGGAACAGATGCAGGGGTGCGGTGATTGTTGATTTAGAAACATTTTTTCTGTTGTTCGAATCACGCGTCATAGAAAGTCACTTTGTATTATCGATTTTACGTCAATGTACAACAAACAAATGCATAATGGGGTTTGCAAGTATGCTAAAAACCGCGAGTTTTCCTTGCAAGTATCAATTCGCAAAATCGTGTGCAATTTACCGTAATTTTGTGTAATTTTGACACATCCGCAATATAGAAAATCCGCCATCAAATACACTTTTTGTTGAACAAATGGTCCCGTGGCGATCGGTCGTAAAAACTGCCTGTAGATATTCTAGTGTAGTGCCAAGATACGGTAAATTTTTCGACACTTGCAAGGAAAATCGGGCATACTTGATAACCCCATAACCATTGACACCGATATTGTTGGAAACTACGCAGAAGAGCAATGAACCATGTTTAAGGCACAGCAATGATGTAACGTCCATTACTGAAGCTCTCGAGAAACTGCAATATCTCCAGGTGGATCAAATGAACCAATAGTTCAGGGCTTGCTGTCAAAGGTGCGCTGACAAATAAATTACATTCCAAGTTATTACGTTGTGCGTTTTAAGGAACAATTTAAGCCACGAAGCAGCGTAAAGAATGTAGTCGGCTTTATCCACACACCTTGTTTCGTAGTGACTGGTCCAAGACAAATAGGTGAATAGTGGAACCTCTGTATTTCAATAAGTTACAACTGAAGAATAGCCAAGATAAAGGGATTGATGTTGAAGAACAAATTCCGAACGACAGTTTTCTAATGTGTATTCAATGAAGCATATTTGCTTGTGTACTCCATCATTTCGCATAGCTACTAACTAACAATAAGATTTGATTTAGAATTCAAACATTCTAAAAGGATGTAGATAAGCTGTATTATTGAAGGCTTATCATAGGTTTTCCTTTAGAGTATCGATCCTTTGTTTAGTGAGGTGAATGTGTTCAAATCGTCCTCAGGGAATATTTATGATAATAGTCGGTTTATCGCGAGGATGGCGGTTTCTTATTGTTAAGTCACCTTAGTGAATGTACATCTGGGCAATGATTTGACGTTGAAAATTATGATCTGATTAATTACTCTGCGGAAGAATGAAAGTACACATGCACCCCTCTGACAAATGCAATGCGAGTTCGTCAAGCACATGACATCTTTGACAAATAGTTGGTTTGTAGTACTTATGAACATACCAGTCGTCCTCTAAAGAAAAAGTGCAATCTGATGTATTGTTTCAAAAAGGTGTAAAGGAACTCGTTCCAGTATGGCAAAGGATGTTAAAATGTTATCCATGAAAGAGTGGCAACTGTCGGTAATCAACATTATAAGTATTTCCGGGAGTAAAGTACGACATCAGTTTACTATTGTCGTAAATACCACCGGAAAGTGTTAGTCGAGAAGGCTGTCAAATGATGTTTATTTTGCCGTTGATGTATAATCCGGTTCTAATAATTAATCCATTTTGAAGAGAAAACACACCCTCATAAGAAACTATCAGGCAACAAAGCAACACTGCTCAAAAGAACGAAAGAGGAACATGCAAGGGCCGGGTCACTTCACGATCGTTAGTTTTTCTTACTTCTTTTAGCAAGCGTGAACCTCGACAATTAACCTCAGGTACCTTCGAAACTCACTGCCCAGTAATGACATTTTTTACCGTTCAAATTTGTCGAGAATGTGGAGATAAAGAAATGTGCATTGGTTCTCTGATCCACATCGCGTTGTTTAATTAATCAGCAAAACATTGACATGCAAGTAATTTTATTTTTGGAATACGCTGGAACTACCAACATTGACCAATATGGCGAATCAATAAATATCGAAAAAAACTTACGGTGCAACTTATAAATACTGGGGCAAAGCTTTGAGATTTCACAAATACATAAAAAAAAAAAACTATTTGGCTGCCGCTTTGTGTTACCAAAGACTCACTAGCATATTATTATCCAAAACGAGCAACAAAAAAACATGTTCTCAAGCAATCGTTAGCTTATGATATGATTGCTGAACATTTCTTTGAGGTGTAACTGGGCGCAAAACTTACTGTATGTATAAATATAGCACCAATCGCTGGTTCATTGACTAAAAAGATACATGCAAGCTCATCTTATGCAGTTTTCTACATAAAAGAAAACACATGCGATACCTATAATATGTACAAAATACGAAGTCCCATCGCGCAAAAGTGAGAGAATTAATCAAATACAACCCCCACATTTGTTTTAGCTTACTATACATATTATTTATCGGCGTCTTTCCTTGATTATATCTTCTTCCGACAAGCGATTCCTATGTCGAATCACTGCCAAACCCGCATCAGTCTCGTGCTCTCCTGCCACTGAAGTGCTATTCGAATGATCGTTTGCTGTGAGGAGTGATGATATTATCCTCAAGAATGGGTTTTGTTCGGCCTCCAATGCAGAACACTCGTCACCGCTTCGGAACAATCCCACACAACAACCACGCCATAGAATGTGGAATTCACCTAAAAAGGCACTGAAAAAGTCATAAAAAGACATGTTTCAGGGCATACATAATACACACAAAACAGCTTCAGTATTCTTGGCAGACGTTAGTTCGTTCTGCCAGATAGTTTTTACAAGAAATAGTACCGTTGTTTATGAGGAAGTTGGTTCCATCTGGACACACTTTGAAGTTGCACGGTCTCTTCTCCAGTTTACGGCAAGAGTCTTTCTCGCACTCCTGCAATTGTACTTATGTAAGTTTTTACTTGAACGAGAATAGATCAACTTCAAAGTAAAAAAGCGGGAAACCAGTAAAAAATGTCTCGTATCTATACGGTTGACACCAACAATAGATTATCGAAATATAGTTTGTTATGTAATGATAACTCTCCATACCCTGGTCCGTTGCCGGTGCCCGCATCCTCCACATATCTGTGTGCACTCTCCAATCCATTCTGACCATTCACCGCAACCACATTCTGAAAGACCGCATTAAAACACTCGTTGGCTTATCAAATGTTATCTGCGATCCCCCCAGCACCACGATTTCCGTTCTTTCGAAAGATCTGGTTGTAATAAAAATAGCAATGGCTCAACGAGCAGAAAGCTTCACAATGGGAAATAGCAAAAAAATATTCTTCTAAACTTCTTGGTTGAAATAATAAAACGAAAATGAACCGAGCAATAAAAAATTCTTCTAAACTTCTTGGTTGAAATAATAAAACGAAAATGAACCGAGCAATAAAAACGTCTCGTTGCAACTGGACTCGATGGACTGGAACGAACCGGAGAGCATTAATTTTCGAAGAAGTAAACCAACCATTTATTGGAATATTGCCCTCCGGAACCGGAGACGTGGGTATTAATGGTAGAAGTGTGAGAGGGGCGAGTGTAGTTGTTGTCACCTGCAGACGATACCCAGTAATAGATAACAGCCCATAAAAACATAATTGGTTATTTGTGAATGGAGTTGAACAATAATGCTAGTTGTAATCATTTACCTGTACTGGCGGAATTAATGTGAAGATCCTTTGCAGTGTCGTCGTGGGCACTGGTGTAGGAGGAACAGTCTTTGCCTTCCATCTCTTCGAGAGTGACCTCTCTGTGGTAGCTGTCCTGGTAGTAGTCGTTGTTGTCGTCGTAGTCGTTGCTTCTGTGGTGGTCGTGAAGAATGCCGGAAGTGTAAATATGGAAGGAGGAATAGTGCGCGGGGCCTCCTAAACGGATATCCATAACAACTTTTTCTTCTCCTTCAAGAAAAAGGGAGATACTACTTGGCCACAATTGTTATTGGTTGCACTGTGCTTACCGTGACAAATATTGAGTTCTCTTCGGATTCTCCCAAATCTGAATAAATCTTTGCCCTGAATCCACGCCCAGAGCCTCCAAAACCGCGCATAAGTACAATCATTTCATTTGTTTCCGATGTGAAACGTCTTCTTGGGACCGAAGAACAACAATATCTGCAATAAAAAAGTAAAAACGAACGGCGCATGCAAAGTTTATAGAGAAATGCACTCAATACACGTCAGTAATAGCCGCTTAAATACACAACACATACCTCGCCCCTGTGAGCCTGAAGTCCTTGTGGTATTTTACTTCCACATATGATTTATCGCATGTGTCCTCACAGATGAAATCAAACTCTCCAGAGAACTCGAGAAACACTTTTCCACCAATAGGTGCTTTAAACAACCTGTAATTTTCACGTTTTACGATGACCCGAAGAAGTGGGAGATTGAGAGGATGCATGCATTCCACACTGGAAATTTACCGTGAACGCCTTTTGTGTAAAATGCCGCGAATTACTCACCAGTAACACTCTGTGTTCTTGGGAAAGTTGTCTGGATAGTTGGGGCTGCTAATGTACACACCTCCTTTGTTTACCTGAAAAACATAATAACATAGTTTTTTTTGTATTAAAACACCACGCACCCCCTTATTGTAATTGAATGAGTACATGTAACCCGACTGCAAACAACTTACTTCTACAACGCCTCCACAGTTTTGGTTGCTCTCTCGTATATAGTCACAGAATTGTCCCGCTAGACCGTCAGGACACATGCAACTTGTGCAATTGTTTGGATGGGGATATCCTCCCCTAAAGACGTGAGTTTTTATCATTAATCATTAGAATTTTCATACCAAATCCCAACAATCTCCTTTACTCTGTGGCACCTGGTTTTGTTTCTCGCCTGCTTTTCTTTCCTTGTTCAATTGTGCTTGTCTGCATCAATACACCTCTATAAAAGACAAAGGAAAAACAAACCTGTGACAGGGCAATGGAGAACACTGTTCGATACATTTGTAAGCGAGGTTAATCTGAAAAGCTGCATTATTAGTAATCCGCAGATATGAATTTGACGGAAATGATATCAATTGAGGTAAATAAAGACATAGACTTACCGCCATATAGTCCAAAAAGGAAGGCCCAGCTCTCTGTCCAATTGTTGTTTGTTGTGTTCTTTCAATTGTTCGAATTGTTGGGACATAAGGATCGGATGCAAATCCATAGGCTCCATAGTGCATCACAGATCCTAAGAACGAACTTTTCAAGATGTTCCTTGTTCGCGGATTATTCTTGCAGGTCCATGCTACGGTAAGAACATGATATCATACTGCAAAACGAACCAGTGTCATAGGGGAGTCCGTATAATTCGGCCTGCGTATAGCTGACAGGATTAAAATTGTTCCATCTGTTGAGCGGAATATTGTTGTAGTTGACGTTGATGTGGTGGTCCTGGTCCGGACGGGCTAAATGTAAAATATGGAAGGGCTTCGAACAACATTGACATCAAATAACAACATGTAATTAATAAAAAAAATGCCTTGTTCATGGAAGTTTCCAAGTGAGTGCCCAATTTCGTGGCTTATGATACCCACTGCATCACACCCAGGCGTGGCGATTGAGATACCCTAAAACAAACTACATGATTACTGCTTTCAACAACAAAATAGTGAATGCCTATTCCTGGATAGACGAACACGCAACTTATGGACCATGTGCATTTCAGTCAACCAACTTAAACCGAATAAATGTAATGCACTATATGATGCTGCACACGAACCTGAGTTCCACCGACTTTCCCAACAAATGAGGAACATCCTCCTCCATCAAAGAATTCAAGTCTATCAATTGATGGACCATTCTCCTCAAAACGAACACATGTATTTCGTTGCCAAAGACGCATTGCTTCCCTGAATAAACGGACTTTGACATCTTGCCAGTGATATGCTTGCCAGGCAAGATTTTATGATAAGACTAATACTATTTCAATTACTACTTTTTTTATGACAATAATCTTGGTCAAGGTTCAAACCTGATTTTTGATCTTGTGGAATACGGGACATTCTCTGCATAGTCGAAACTGATGGCATGCGTGGGGTCCCAAAGTTTATAAAGTGGCGATTTTCCAATCTGTAAAATCATCATGATGGTCTGCACAAAGCGAATGAGGCAGTTCATCGAGAAATTAAGCGATGAGACCGACCTTTCGTTTGCTCCGCTTGCCGTCATGGGCAGTGAGTGATTCTGCGATTATCTGCAGTTGCTGCTCGGACAAATCCATATCTCCCTAAAGAAATAAGATGAAACAGACATTAAATGCAGTCACTAGCACTTTGCATAGAAGCACAGCAACTTCCTATTTTTACCATACTGAGTAGGCAGAAGATAACCTTTTCCGAGGGAAATTGATAAGTTGCAACGAAGATTCTCATATACCGGATAATTCGAAATGTTGTTCAGCATGTTAACAATTACTCGATTTTTTACTTGAATTGCAACGTTTCGAAACGAACCTGATAATGGTTGTCAAGGTCGTTAACAGATAATTCATCGTGATGTCTCCGGGCTTTTGGATCACGTTTTACATCTGCGAAAATATCGAGCCCGTCTGATTGTTGAGCGCTCACTCTCCTATACAAAATTAAACATAGATGGAATAATTGAGAGTAAAAAATATAGAATAAATATGAACTACACATTAATTTCTTCGATAACCGTCTCTTGCCTATATGATACATAAATTCAAAAAAGTACATTGAGCACGATATCACGCGTATTCCTTGCTGGATGATTTTCAAACGTGTTTTCTGCGTGGATTATCATGATGCCATTGATCAACAAAGAGAATAGAAATAGAAACTATATTGCGATATTTTACATGAAGTAATATTGAGAAATGAAGGAATTCAAACATTACTAAACAAAGACATGTTTGCTGTGTTTTTCTTAATTAGCAAGTGCTCCATACTTAAAAAATCTTTATGTATGTCTGCAAAAGGCCAAGTTTGCGAGTTTCACGTATCCAATAAAGTCAAACCTCTTGGCATCTTCGTTCATCAAAATCTTTAGTCCATTTAATTGCCTGGTGGAGGCCTTCTTTGCCCTCGGTGAGTGTCTTCTTGGAGAAAAATCAGCCGATTTAGAGGATACTGGAGCTAAGTGATCCGAATGAATATCAGTAGATAATGACGAAGGAGTCTCGGCTGATATAATGTTAAGCAAATGGACTAAGATACTAGTTAGTAGCACGTGCTTATTCAAGGGGAGCATAGCCTGCAGGGCTGCCCGAGGCTGGAAGCACTGGCATCAATAGCTTTGCAGAGTCTCTTTCTCTCATAACAATCGTTTCGCTACATAGCTCTCTTCACGCTTTCCTTTCTCCATTTCTCCTTATCTCTCTGCCTCTCTGTAGGTTATTCTCTTTCTCTTTCTATGTCTTCTTGGCATAACTAGAAGACTGCCGCAGGGCAGAGACTGCTGACTCAGCGAGACTGGATAGTCTGGGAAATGGCAAGGTCGTGAGTGAGTAACACACGTTGGGAACAACGCTCTCATTGTTACTGTCGTAAAAGTAAGTTGATTGACCCTGAAGTTGGTTTCCTTTACCTATTACGGTAGCTTAGTCATTGGAAGTCGCAAGTGAAAAGCGCATGAGGAATTTTTTAGACATCGTGACGTATGCGCTTCATAATCAGTCGGACGAAGTGACCGCATGTTGGGTTTTGTAAACTCTGCTTTCTTATAATGCCTGTTTTTTTTTCGTAGTACGTCGAAATTATTGCAAGCGCAATCATTGCTTTGCTTTGTTATAAACAAAATATAAACAAATCATAAAGCATAGGTTCTTTATTACGTTACGAATGATACAGAAATAAAGCTAAAATACTTTTAATAGGAAACAACAGAATATCGCATATCTCAAGAAATGATAATGAGTGAATTGTGACGCTACAAGATGCATTAGAAATACACAGCGACGATAATAATATGCTACTTAAAATACAATATTCAAAATAAAATCTAATGGTAAGGCAGTAGAGTAACGTAAACATAAGACAGAGTTTCAGTTAGTTTGTTCGTCGGTTAGTTAATCAATTAGTTGGTTAGTTAGCTGCGCCGTGATGTTTCAGTAAAAATGATCGAAACAATGAAGGATGCCTCAACCGAGATATTCCATGACAATTTTTAACGAAATGAGTATTTCCTAATATAAAAGGCCCAACAGAAATATTATACCGGACAATTGCTCTGTTCGAATCAGGCAGGCAACAAAGGAAAGTTCGATGATGAAATATTCATAAGGAAATACTGTGGAAAAAGAACTATGTTATTTGGTGTACAAATAAAAAAGAAAATCGATAGTCAAGAGTAAATATTAAATGTCTAGTGGACAAAGAAGCAAAAGATATGTTAGACTGGCTGCATGATCGGTTTCGCTTGTCCCTTAATGGGAGTCACTTGATATCACATGAAATTTAGAATAGGCAGTAATAGGTAATTAAACTAAGCTTTAAACATAGAAATGTGAACGAAATCCTCCACAACATTCTAGTTCTGTTGGGAAAATATTGAGAGGCAATTTCTTGCATAATGAATAATCTCTGTTGGGATAAACTTAATCCAGCAGCCTACATCCATAGCGCAAAGTTTAGAGAAGAGTGTTTGAAGTCTATTCGGAGATCTCCTCAATCACTTCCTGGTGGCTTTCTTCATGGACTCGTCGACTCTCACTTCCATCAGCGTGCTTGGTCACATAAGTCGTCCGCACCTTAAGAATGATCTTGTATTCTTTTTGATCTAACATTGGTCTCCAAAACCGGCCGGTATTTCGCTTTAAATTCCAAATACAAAATACACACCCTCAAAAAAGACGTCGAGCAATTTGTCATCTGGAACTCGTCGCCTAATGCTCAGGACCTCTGCGGAACAAGTCATAAGCCAACCATTGAAACTGTATTTTCACCCTTGAATAAAGGTGCACGCTCTTGAAGCGTAAAAGATTTAAAATTAAAAAAAAAAAAAAAATTTCTACATACAATGGAGTGGACAAAAAAAAAACTATGTCTCTCATCTCTTCTCAGAACCCATCTGTAGCTAATTCACTTCCAAAACCGTTCAACCCACCGTTGTCACTCCATTTTCACTGAATGTCTCAGTATGTGTTTCGGTCACGTCACCCTCTTGTGCTTCTGGCAATTGGAATGGAGTGCCTGATTGGATGATCTCGCCGTCCTGAAAAGTACTTATTTTTTGATGAGTTTACAGCTAGAAGTCAAACAAAAGATGGAGGAAATATATCACATACAAACCGATAGATAAGCCCTTGCCTTGCTAGATATGACGATTGGTTCACTAGTCTTCTCCTCTCGCACGTGTGTTGATTCCGACCCATCGGGGTACCGAGTGACCGTTGTCGTCCGCACCTGAAGAATTGAGCTTTTGATTTGTTTCGGTCTACAGGCGACACTTCACAACCCTGGGTGCAATACACAATACTGAGACTGAAGGTCAAAGTTGTAAACACCTAGTAATGTATCAACTGTGATTTAAAATCCACCCATCTACAACTTACAGTCGTGATTCCATCTTCGACAAATGTTTCCGTGGACACTGTTGTGACACCTTCTTCATTATCACCATTCGAAACGGTAGCACTTGCATCAACGGTTGCTGGCATCTCTTCCTCCTCTAGTGGCTCAGAAACACGAGGTTCTGTCACAAAATATTGTTCAGCAGCAGAGGTATCCGTGCTTTCCTCAACAGGGGACTCCTGTGTAGCAGCTACTGTCTGAAACAAGTATTTATGAAGACATGTAGGACATACAAAAAAAATGACTCTTGGAAAGTGATGTAAGTTTTGTTAGGGCAGAGAGTATTATGTAACTTACAGGTTCCGAGATACGCTCCTGTACGGGTTCAGACGACTCCCTTGATGTGGATCTCCTTGCGACTGGAGTTGGTTCCTCAACAACGGATGGTTCCTCCGAGTGAGCGGGCTCAGGATGGGACTCCTGTGCTGCAGGATGCTCTGGCACTTCCTCCGTCACTTCACTCTAGAAAATATATAGTGGTGCGGGCGTAAACAACACAAAACCGGATTTCATGAGGAAACATTCCTAGAATAGGCGGTAGCCCATAATATTCTCAGTAGAAACAATCAGTTTTGTTTACAAGGCGCTGTGCAGACTTTACACAACATTAACTTTGTGGCGATTAACTGCATTTTATTTTAAAATACTTTGATTAATGTGTTTGTGTTTACAAAATATGAAGAATACGTTCGACAAGGAAGTTGAGCTCACCACTATAATGGTGGGCTCTTCTCCGGTTTTCTGCGTAAACTGGGTAGTGCTTGTGGTGACGACCGCTGGTTCATCACCCGTCTTGCTCACAAATGTTGTTGTGGTCGTATGAACTACCTAAAATAAATGTTCATAAAATACAATACATATGCCGTTACGCACATACGCTGTGCTTGGTGTACTTGTGCTTTCGATAAATATTGTATCTTTTAAGTGGTTTCAGGAAGTAACAAACATAAAAGAATGAAGGAATCCCTACATGTTCTAGCTCTTGCTGCTTAAGAAGAGGTTCACGTTCCGAGGATGAATGATGGTCATCTGAGGGCTCCGAAATCTTCACAATAGGAGTGGACTAAAAGAGCAAGAACATAATGTCAAAAGCTCATCGTGTAATGATGATCTTGGTCATACAGAGTCACGATTCATTAACAGATAACATAGGTGCCATTTTACAAATACCTCTAAACAAAGGGTCACCAACCTTCTTTGTTTCTTCGGGCACTCCATTAGGAACGGCGCTTTCCACGTAGGGATACATTGGGGTATATGTGAACGGACCGTTGAAAGCAACCTAAATGTTTTGTGTGTTTTCAGACTCGTACAAGGGCTTATAACTTCATGGTATGAAATACCATGAAGTTGCTGTCTAATCCTTACCTTTCCTTGATCCTCCGGCTCTTCAATCGACTGGGGGCCGGCAACGAAGGGTTTAAGAACAGTTGCCTCGTCGGTCGTCTTCAACTCTCCAATCTCGACGGGAACCTCGAGCAGAATGTTGTTTCCGATCGATACCTGAATAATACCACTTTCAGACCTCGAACCTTTGACCTTTTTTAACAGTCAATTCATACTTCCTCATAACGGGTCTAATTTCAATATGTTTCAGGCAATATGTACTTACATAGTAAAGTTCGTATTTCAAAATGACTGTTTATTAACAAATCGAAAAATAGCAGCTAACCTGAATTGCATATTCAACGATCAGGAATGGGGTTCGTCTAAACCGGAGTGTGGCAGAGGACTGGCTCTCCATCAGGCCTCTTGTTGGAGACAATCGTGCCATCTCTTCAGTGATGTTATCAAAATCACCTAGAACATTCTACTAGATGACTCTAGAAGTTTCAATAACAATCTTAAAATGAAGCACAAACACTCGGAAAATAAACTATGTGTGCGCACAGTTATGTGTGGCCATATAAACTAGAATATAAACTATGTGTGGCCAGGAGTGAAAAAGCGATTACTTACCTTTAGTTGAAGGCGGCACGGGAGGTACAGTGAATAAGAACAGATCATCTTTTTCAAATGTTTTATAGCCTTTGGGAATGGTCTGCTGTTCAAGTTTCCTAAATGAGAAGATTAAATGCAAGTGATGTTACAAATACCGTTACGAAGTTACGACTTTTTTACATACAATCATTTAGTTATTTGAGAAGTCAACGAAGTATTACCTGTAGTAAAGGGTTCTGTAAGGTGAAGCAGATTTCTCCGGGGCACCAACTCGGCGGACCCTGTCTACAAAGCGGACTTCCATTTGACTCAGAAGCTCCTTTGGCTTCTTGTTGTTAAGTTTCAATGTTCCGTAGACCTTATCTCCAGGGAGGTATCCAGTTTGTGGAAGGTCGAGCTCGGCTGTCACCTGAAGACGAGAACATGTTTAACCATTTAGGAACACATCTTAAGACTGGCTGTGCCATTTTGGATAACTACAAGCATTTCAAACAAAAAAGCCGCACAACAACAACCAACCTTTCCCTTACAACAGCACGATCCGAAACCAACAGTCTGTGCAGTGTTCTGCGGCTCTCCGCGCACGACATTGCCATCCGAAGGAGAAACAATCGAAAATGCGTTCTTCACAAAATATTCTCTCTGAAAAGGTGGATCAAATTAGTTTTCAAAGAATAACAATTAAAAAAACGCATATTAGACCATAAGACCAAATTGTTGGACAACAACTACTTTGGCAGAGTTTCAGAGCGCTATGAACAAACGAAAATCTAAATTATGGGAACATTGATTGAAGAGCATAAGTGAGCTATGAATGCAAAGCGTACTGTGTCTTACCAAGTCTTTTCCATCCTCCTCAACGAGACTGGCCTTAATGAAATAGCGGATGAATGCATGAGGTCCCTCAAAGCTGGTCGGGCATCCCTGTAAAAATACTTGAACTAATCAGTATACCAACAAACTGCGGTAAGCGAAATGGAAGTAGGTAAACGGCAATAACAATAATTTCTTTATGTATGACATGATCATCCTCTCCGGAAGAAGACATCTTCTTATGTTACACATGTAAACCGCTAATTAAGTACCTTTGGAAGTGGCATTTCGAAGGGAAGTTGATAATCAAAGTTTTCGATCCACGTAAAGTGATGTGGGTCTGGTTTGCCCGGCGGTCGCTCGAGCAGGGCCATATCCTGGTCGAAGAACACCTAAAACGACAATTAACATTAGCTAATTGCAACCAGGCACTAATCACGTTAGATTCTCGATAAGGAAACGTCCTTGAAACTGACTTTCACTCTACCAAATTTTTTATAAACTAACCTTCTCAACATCTGCTTGCTTATCCTTGTCCTCAAGCCAAGCGGCCCTTCCTTTGATTTGAAGTCTTACAGCGAAGACCTAGAACACAATACGTTTAGTTAAAAAGCTAAAGGCACCTACATAACAAACGGACAACTGCCCGTTAATTTACTAAATTAACCAGAGACAAGCTATTATCAAAGAAAAGAAAACTGATAAAGTATATAATATACCAATGATCAAGTCTCGAGCAACCTACCGTTATGGGCTTCCGTAAGCGTACATGAATCTTGCCCTTGATCACCTCTCCTCCTTTATAGATTGGTGACGGTCCATCAGCCAGTTGGATCTCCAGCGACTCCAGTGTTGAGTCTGACATTCTGAATAACAACAAATATGAGTCTGGTCGAACAGATTAGATCTAATACCTTCCGGAAAACTAAATGTGAATCGCGGCAAATCATAATACGAGAGAAGAACATCTGGAAAATCTAGAACTTAATCAAAACAAAGAAAATATTGTTTTCGGAAGTACCCAAGGTACACAAATAAACCTTTGATTGATTAGTCACAGTGACTCATTGGCTGCACGTTGCAGACAAATGCATACTAAATTGCTTGAGGTGGAAAGCTGGCCAATTCATTAGTCAAAACTGACAGGCTAGCATAAAAAAGGGTGAATGAGCACGTGTGTGTCCTTCAATAGCTGAGTCGGCAACAACACAATGCCTAGTTCTATTGAAAGGTAATACATCATCAATTTTACACAATCCACTGTAGAGCTGACACACACAACTGCGATAGATTGAAACGTACGCAACCAAAGTGAACAGATGAGCAAACGAATTGGGCGAACGATGTTAACCGACACAGTAACATGTGTACATTGGATGCATTCTATACGATATAAACATGCAAAGTTCAACATAATGAGGCATACAAATGGGTTCTTTTTTATTAACTCGAAGTCAAACCCAAAAAAATCTAGTTCCAAATCTAGGATCTGCCCCAGAATGTTCCTTCTCAGTTTCTTAATGGAGAAATTCTGAAATGATAAATGGGGTCGCAGAACTAAACCCCGATATAGGGTCTCATGAGCGATTCAAAAGACTCAGGAGTGGAAGGCAAAAAAAAAAGAAAGAGAGTAATGCCAATCACTTCTGATTTAAATAAGTAAAACTTCGATGCATAGGAATTCAAAATAGTGTACAGTGCTTCGAAATAGTGTACTGTGCTGAACAAGTGCTCCAGACTATATATAATCAGTATGGCAAGACCCACAAAGTAAGATAGATCTGCCCGTATTTCATTGTTAATTACACCAAATAGGCAGTCAGCTTATATGGGCCGTAAACACGTATAGCCAACAGTTCGATAGTCTATAGTAAAAAAAACCTTTGCAGAAATCATAAGACCCGTCAAAGAGCTGAAAGTCATAAACATTGGTAGAAGTGGCCACTTCGCTATAGGCCGTTGTAATTCAACCTCATTGAAAAAGTAGAGCGAAAAACGGTAGAAAGCCGATAAATGACCAGCTGCTGGAGCGTAATTATTCACAGCTTGTCAAAATTTACACGAAACTAGAGTGGTCGGAATAGTGGCTCAAAACTAACACGGCACCTTACTGATTGCGGGAGCCCAATTTTCAATGTTTGTCAGCAAAACAATACAGTACGACATTATGATGTAACAAAGGGAATAGAAGGATGGTTCATTTACTTGCTGAGAGTGAAGTTACTTTCTGAATTTTTCTAAGTGTCCAAGGAGACGGGCAATTATAATTGGGAGGTGCAGGATTGCTCCATCTTAATCAGATCTCGACTTTTTCTGCAAACAATGGATAAATTAAAGGAATTGCATTAATGGGTACTCGGCATTTCCCACTGGAATTTTTTATTTGAAAAAAAAAATAGTTTAAGGATTAAATAATTCTGCAAAAATCTGAAAGTTTCTTGAAAACTTAATGAATAAGCGGGGTTCTCGACGCTCTGCAGGAAAGATAAGAAAGAGATAATCTGTGTAGAGTTAAGAGGCCTGTTGAGTCAGCAAGTGCTGCAAACATTAAACAAACAAAAAAAGTGAACGGGAAAGGGTGAAACGATTGCAACTTCGTCACTTGTATTTGTGTACAGGCGCCATTATGAGTGATTCCTAAACGGAAAAGAATATAAATTCAGAGACAAAGAAGACAGCTTCTGAATTATTTATATGCAGTCAATTGCGGAGCCAATTTCTAGAAAACGGGGCAAATATTACACTCATATTGATATTTCCTCCGTTTAATTAGTCGGCGAAATAATGCATGTGTACATTTATGGTCACGGCGAAAAAAAAGAAAACATATAAAAGAAACATAAAAGTAAAAAGAAAAAGCAAGAAAAGACAAAGAAGGATTACTGATCTTGTGATATTATGGACTCTTAGTGATTTCTTTATTCACAAATTGCCCGTACTAAACAAAGAAAAACTGATTTATACATACCGAATAATTCAATAAGGTAATGTAAAGAAAAAGTATTTCTGGGGATTTGACTACTACGCATGTCTCTAGTTTATAAACTGTTCGGTTGTAAAACAGGTCGCTCTCTCAATAGTGCTATGAAACGAGGGAGAACCTTTTCACCTGGCAGAAAATAAAAATTGTAATACTCCCGCGTATGGAAAGGGGAGTGAGAGCCATGACTGAGTCACACAATAATAAATAAACTTCCGCAACAAGAATTAGTTATATAATAAACCCATTTACATGTGCGCAATAATTCAACAGTTCGTCTAATTAAGTGCAAATAAACACATAATATTTATTCGCTGTGCAGCACAATTCCCAGCGGAAGAAAACATTAAACTATGAACATTGTTGTAGCTAAATAATAAGGAATTAGTTAAGTACATATACTATTTACGTTGTCTTATATTTACAAGTCAAGAACGTGTTCCTTTCTTCACGATTGGTAGGTAATACAGTAATATTGGATATTAGACGTCTTGCTATTTCAATACGCTACGCCCAGACGTAATACCTTATTCATACAGGTAGTACTCGAATTTATATTTCAGCTAGTAACAGGAGAAAATACGTTTGCGCAAACCAATATACAATCCAATAATACTGGTAGAAAAAAAGCAATTCGATACGCATTTCTGTGTTTGACATACGTGGACAATATGCTAGATGAAACCTATAAGCGCAAAAATGTGTTTTCTTATACAATGCGTTGACATACTATAAATCTGTTCCAAGATAGATAGCATATGTCTGAAATTAGTCAAGGCATTAATCAGTATGTCAGAGAGAAATTCTTAGCAATAAATAAAAATTGAAGATAAACACCAAAACGTATAAGTCATGGAAGTTTCATGCATTATTTTACGATTCCATAAAATAAAACGATTAGCCTTCGCTACCCTTTCCTTGCATGACGATGGTTTATTTCGCACGGGTGCAAATGAGGTCAAGCATTGCTGAGCTCAATGGAAAGACGTATGCTAGTGCGTAGGACACCAAACTGATCTAGCAGACACGCTAAACCTTGGACGAGCATTTACTAGGCATGAGAACATTGGCGGGTATAACGGTGCACAATGATGGTATAGTATTTTATGGTATGTCACGATAGACATGAAAGTAATAAGCTAGTTTCGATGCGATGTAGATGTATTTTATGTCATAATTTATTATTATTGCGTAAAATAGCTGTCAGCCTGATTGGTATAGAGAGATAGAAGAGAGAGGGAGAATAAGAGAGAGAGGGAAAGATAAAGAGAGAGAGAGCGAGTTGGAAGTGTTTATGGGTGGAATAACTGTCAGTAATAGTATTCACCGGCTGTGAGCATGCGTCAAAGCGTTCGCACATTGAGGATAATAACTAAAAGAGTATACGACTAGTTTCATTCTGAAAGAGACAGACATTAATGTAATGACTGAGAAGCAGAGAAACATATAGAGAGCTACCTAAAGAGAGAGAAAATAGAGCATGAATAAAGAGAATTCCGATTAGCGTGAGAGAATGATGACACGCTCAATTTCATCGGTACGCTGTGTTACAGACAATCGCCAGCCGGGAGGTCCACCTCACCTGAGAGGGGGTAAAGGATAGCAACACTAAAATTTGAGCATATTCTTTCTGCAAAACATATCCGCATAATTAGAGAACGTTGCGAATACATGGATAGAAATAATCTTTGATATATGTTTCGCCGGTGGACCAAGCTGCTACGTGATGTACTATGAACTCGAAACATGAACAAAAAATAGCATACAGACTATAAAAAAACCATGACCGCAATGTTTCAGGTGAGTGGGGGTGAGTGGTGATTGGCAACGGGAAAATCAATTGCCGATGCAAGCGGCGGCAGATCTTTTTGACAACAAAACGAACAAATAGAAGGAGACTAGGAACAGTGCTAGAAGGAGAGAGTGTCAGAGAAGACAGAGGCAAACCTTTCAGTGGGGCTGGTGCCAGAGAATAGCGACCCAGTGCGAGCAAGACAGCTAGAGAGGGGCTGCAAAGCAGACAGGCTTGCAGACAAACAACAAATTTCATTCACTGATCGAAGTTGCGGGGATAACTAGGGGACAACAAGGTTGTGTTACTGGGGACGGTGGAGAAGCAGAGAAAACAGAATGAGCACGATGGAGAGGGTACTAATTGTAAGAGTGAAGTTAAACAAAGCAGATAACTGGGGGCCAGTGCATAGAAACTAAGAGTCATATAATCAGCGCCCGCTCGATTGCAATGTAAACAGAAGGCGGTAAACGACTAAACGTAAAAAAACTGGGAATAATTAAGCACGAGTCAGAACAGAATGCTGAGCTTGCGTGCATAAACGCTATATAAGGAAATTTACGAAATTTATACTGATGGAGTGATTTTTGAGTTTAGGCCAGCACTAAGTGCGATGAGCACGAGAAGAGAAGCTACAACCTTACAAGTAAAAAAATACGGACTTCGCACATCTGTAACAAAAAAATATGAGAAAAACATCACTACCGAGTGCGACAAAACAAAAACAAAAACAAGCCAAAGTCAGTGTTATGTGTACTTGACAAAGGAAACATTTGAGTCAAATGATAGAACAGATGGTGCTTACGCTCAATTACTGAGCTCATTCGCTCCCTGTTCAACTCTTTCATTCATACGTAATTATTCGACAATTGGTAATCGAACACGGGTACTTGGTTGGAAATAGATGCATTTACTATTGCTGAATAACAGTGCACAGTCTACTTATGCTGCAAATCTTTCAACGCAAGCTAACACTCAATAAACACGCGACCTACCAAATTTAAATTAAAATAAATGACAAAAAATCTCTAACGTATATAAACTTGGTTTCTGGAGGATGTCCGATGAGTTTACTAATGGAAAAGGGCGAAGCCTGTTGAATCGGTTGCCATGCCAGGATGGCCAGATAACCCGGACGCTGCGATTAAAAGATTAGTGCATCGGATATGCACTCAAGAGCATCAAAAGTGGCCGGCAACAGACATTTTACTTAGCGGACTACACCATATTTTTTTTTCTTTTATGAACACTTTAGCCACTGCGAAAAGTATTGCTTGTGAATATGATTGCCAGCTATAATTGGTATCCGTTTGTAAGGGTTGATAGGGTGTTGGCAATTGTCTCAATGAAAATGTAGAACACAGTATATGGTCAAGCACTATAAACAAGAACATTGTGTCAAGAAAACAAGTCAATAACCCCAAAGTGACGCGCGGCTGTGCATGCACTTTGCATTTGTTTGCTTGGCGCCCTTTCTGAGGTCATGCACATGCGCGGTGCAAGTTACTGTGTTTGTACCGGTGTTTGCGTGTGTCTCCCCGAGGGTCTAATCGACTACAAACAATAACTCGGTACTATATTGATGACAGACTGCATCGCCATGTGGCACACACCTAATTGCTATGGCGCACACGACGGAGACCACGCGAACGGACTCGATGAGATAAACAAGGGATGATTATATAGCAGACTGGTGCTTAGCCACAGAAACAAACTAGGATTCGTATTGATGAAAATAAAAAGAATAATTCTTCAGATTACTTGTCGCTCGTAATAAACAAACAAACAAAATAGTAATATTTTACACCATTGACAACACATATTTTGAAGAAAAGACTGATAAATAGAAATGCTAACAAGTAGCATCATATCAGTACGGAGTATCCTCACTTTTGTGAAAATTATGATGACATAGCAAGAACAGCGGTAATTCATTTCGTTTGAAAATGACCGTCGCTTATTTGGCACTGCCTATATATACAATTAATGAGGTCAGATAAGCGGAAGTGCTCTTTTCTATCCCTTTTTTGTTTGTTTTCAATAAACAGGGTAAACAGTGGCTTATTTGGGGGGAAGTATTAAAAACAGTTGAATGCTGACATAGCTGAAACAGGCGAAAAAAATTCCTGGCGTCTCGATGTGACATTTGTCACTCAAACTTCAAGGCAATCAATCTCGCAGGTAAATTATTGCGAGCAAAGATCATCTTGTTGAACCTTGAGGGTTAATTAAGGGTGTTTGGGAGTGGAGAGTGTTGAGAAAGAGACATCGGAGGTGGGTGACATAGGCTCTAGAAGAAGATCAATTGATGCGGCTGATGTGTTCTTCCCTTTCTTGCATTCGAATTACTTGGGTGAAAAGGGGAAATTACGGGTGCGGATTAACGGGACAACCGGGGAATTCAGAAGACACTACGAGAACGTTGGAAGACATAGGTTTGCCCAAACATGGATAAACCCCACATTCACCAGCCGATTAGAGTTGTACAGGGTAAGGAAGACAGGTAAGGACCACGCCTATTTTGTAAGGCGTGTCGGTACCAAGTGCACAGTTTCGAGTAAGTCATTCATCAGGATATAGATTGCACAAGTTTTTAGAGGATATGGGAGTCGAAAGTCATTCACATTTAGGACTTGACAGGAGAAAATACTTTTTCTTTGAATGAGTCATCATGGTTTCGTTGAAACTGCACACAGTGGTGGTCTCGACGCAGGGAGAATGAAAAACACCTATTTCAAAAGGTGTGTGTGTTCTTTTAAGCAAACAACCGTTCAACCTATCATTCACTCCTCATCTCTCCTACGGAAAAGTATGTAAAAACACAAGGCTCCTGTTATAACATGGGGTTGTGCGTCATGCCATTCTACAAACAAACTCACATAAGCATTAATATCACATATTTAAAATTGATCATTTGTTTTCGGTGGGAGTTTGTAGGTGTCACTCAAAATCTAGTTAGCCGAAGGGAAATCGCCTCTCTCGGGAAATATGCAAATTACAATGAATCAATGGTGAGATAAGCTGACGGCGCTATGCATAAATAGATAGATAAATGAACAAGAGGAATGGTGACAATATCGCTGAACATTGATTAATTGAAAGCGAGAAAGTGAGAGAATAAAAGGGAAAATCATTCCGAACATGAATGGTGAAACTGGCAAGTATCATCCAACTACATAGGACTGCTCTGACTCATAGCTGCGGTAAATATTTGCAACACGTTGCACAGGTGCAGGCGCCTTATGTTCGAAAGCATGCAACACTGCTTCAAAGTATAAAAAAAAGCAAATCCTCTTGATTTTGTAAACTGTACAATCAAAAATCATAACAAATAACAAACTGCTGAGCTAACTAAAATTACATGGAAAATATATTGAGATTGGTTAAATTGAGCAAATCAATCGCGGAGTAAGTGGATGTTTACCGGAAGGTACCCTCGGCCGAGTGTTTAAGGAACGTGTTACAATAAAGTGAAGAGAGAGGGTGGCAGCAGGCAGGGGTCACTTGCCGCTTATTCACGCAGTAAACGCCGACGCATTCAGGGGGGGGGGGACATCTTTATCGAAAATATCTTTCCCTACTTTTTTTTACAAGGCTTACTACATTGAACTGGTAATGGTGGTGCTTTTAAGACATCCAGTTTCAACATACACTGACTCAATGAGTGGGTTTTCCTTTTGCACGAAATCGCAACATGCTCTCGACCTTGGGAGCAATTTAACGAAAAAAGCCATCTCGATGAAATCAGACCATAATAAGGTTATGTCCTAATTAAGGGAACGTTTTATCTTTTACAGTGAGTCACATAAATTGTGTGGTCCTGGAAATATTCTTAATTTAGATTGGTTCACTAAAAATTGTTTCCCCATAAAACTGCGTTCAGGGTCGAGACTATGTTGAGATTTAACACTAACCGAAAACCGAACTCTTTTTTTTAGGGTGGTCGAATATCAGTGGGGGGGGGAACAATTGATTGGTAAATACATGTAAGTTCACTTGCATGAAAAAGACTTCCTTTTACTAGACAAAAGTTTGACAAAAAGCCAACGCTAGAGAGGGGTGCTTGATTTGGATATTATCTCTTTCGCTTTTTGCGGGGTTAGCGGATGGGCAACACCTTGGATGTGGCAACAGTAGGTAATTATGGAGGGGAATGAGTTCATCGGAAGCCGTTTCCAATTGACAATTCTAGTGGTCTTGGGGCTACTGTGGGAGAAAGTGATCGAGAAGTGGCCATATGTCAGTGTTGCGGGGAAGAACCATATGGCGATTTAAGGCTGGCGATCATAACAGAAACAAAAGGGGGGAAAATAGCTGCCCGAGCATCTTCATATTGGACACTCATTTTTCATAAAACTGAAAAGGGGAAGAAATAAATCGAGAAAAAAATTAGAAGAATGCAAACTTCGCTATATGTACAATGATGAGTTAAATGACCTGATGCTGAATCATTCTGTATAAAACCACTCTATAAAACTAGTGGTGTGTGTATCTATAATACATTCTGAAGTTGCAGCGTAAAAATAGCCGAAGCGACCATTCATTGTCAACCAGTTTTTTATTAAAAATGGCGGAACACAGTTTGAATCAAAATCCTTTTAAATCATTTTATTGACAGTACTTCTTAAAACGCAATATAATACAGACGAGCACCAAATGAACCTTAATTTTAATCAAATAACATGATGGAGAATAAGATGAGATGGTGAATGTTTGTCTCGATTCTAAGGTATTTCCACAGATTAACAAGCTCCCAGAAAGTACCATATAGCAATGACAATGACACGACTATTTACATGATGATAACCTGACATGTGTTGAACGCATTTCTATGCGCACAGTATTCTGCGTGGGTGGGTAGCGCGTAGATGAAGGGGTTTTCAGCGCAAATGATCACGGCCGATGTTTCTTCTTCAGCAGTCAGACGGGTTATCAGAGCATCGTGCGAAGCGGTGGGAGATACAGAGAGAGTCTGAAAAACTTTGACATCACATTCTGCTTCTCAAAGTCCATTCATTCCCCATTCACTTATGGCTAAAAATATTCAATTCCAAGTTGCATGATCAATATTTTTACGCAACTATCAATTACCCACCTCATTAAGAATCTTTTTCAGATGTTTGCTGTTGCATACAAGATCGTCATCAGAAGCGGACTGACCAGCCCATTCCAGGTCCACTGATCTGAAACTCGCTGTATTACAAAGCAATCAGGGGATTGTACAGTTTCATGATAAATCCCCCTCTTCACCACTAGACTATTAATCATTTACATCCAAAATGCCAACCTCTTCTTCCTTCCTCTGCAGCCGCATCCGCAACCTCCACCGCCACCCAGAAAGCATGCTTCACTGACGAGGAAAACAACAGCAAGGACGGCGAGATATGCAGAGACACGGGACATGGTCTTTGACAAACTGAAAAATGTTAGGTCAAATGCCAGATACTGGCTTACCACGTACTGCTCTAACCGAAGAAATTAATAAATACTGAAGTAACTCGACATGATTAAACTTATTGTGAAACTTGAACAGCATTCTGCTTACAACAAAATAAGCGTATATGAATATATTATAGAGGAAAATTGTCATTGTTGGAGTCAGTTGCACATACTTAGGGTCTGGCTTGTCGTGTCTTATATACCATACATACCACAATTAAGCTACCTTTTTATTCAACCATACGTAGCACAATTTAGCTATCTTTTTATTCAATCTCCCTCGTAGGCGCTCTTGCTATTCTAATATTAAAATCAATCAACCGCTTGTCTATCTTCATGTTGAATTTCACATTGCCTTCTACATATGCACAGGTAAAAACAAGCCAAATCACGCCTACCTAAAAAGGGGCGGGGGTAGTCATAATAGACAAGGACGACTAGTTTTGAGCGGGTTCAGCCCCATGAGCAAGAGTCCAAAAGCCTCTGATTTGTCATTTTGAATGTACAAATT
The DNA here is from genome assembly GCA_036852015.1 of Pelodera strongyloides. Lineage (NCBI taxonomy): Eukaryota > Metazoa > Nematoda > Chromadorea > Rhabditida > Rhabditidae > Pelodera > Pelodera strongyloides. The sequence goes on along the minus strand of JAANDG010000345.1, from coordinate 87,332 downwards.
AATGCGTTGATTATACGAGTTACGCATGCTTCCTGGCGAAAATTACACAGATGTAGTATCACTCGTGAAATTGACTTATTCGTTTAATTTTATTCACAACATCTTACTCTCAAGATTTACCGTATGCAATGCACTGAGAGACTGACGATTCCAATATATTTTACGAGGAGTAAGTGCAAATTAAAAATTTTTAGAGCATAAGGAATGAGCATAAGGTTAGAGGAGAGAACCGAGTGGGTACAGTGATGTCGTGTAAGCTGCGCAGGAACACTGCGCAGAGTTGGACATAACATTCAAGGAAAGAATAAGGAAAGCATCAACTCACTGGTTTTATGTAGATGCTTGATTGACGATTCGCATGGCTTGCGTTTTTATTTTGGTACTGGGTTCCGGGCTGAAATATGTACGCATATAATATATGGTCAAACAATCATGTTTTTTTCGATTAACTATACATGGAACTTAGAACTACCATAAGTAAGGGCTATCCTTACGGAAAATAGCCACTTACGTATCTTGTTGTATATGTTTGTTTGGCGATTGAATTCGTCTGCTTTTTATTTGGAACGGGGTCGGGGCTGAAAAAGACAGGGACGTATCATTTGCCTTTGCTCTATTAATTAATTAATTTCTGGTAATTTTAATGATATTGGGACACGTTTCATTTTGTTTACATATACAATCGAATATCTTTTGCGGATATGCTACTGATGAGGCCGGAGAAAGTATGTAATCAAAGAGATTAAAGTGTTACATACAATAACATCGTTGAAATTGCCTGTGAAATAAGGTGACGTTGACGTTGATTGATTGAAATTTTCCTTATTACAAATATACATGTGGTCCGCATTTGTTTGGTAAAGTACAACATAATTTAGGGCTTAAAATTACAAACCCTAATTGGCCTGCGATCGGCAGTCGTTCAGGCGGCTGCGGGTGATCCAGGCTTTGTATCGCCAGATCATGCTGGTAGCACGCGTTGCACCAGGTTCGGTACGGCTGGACCTATGTGTTGAGGAAGGCTAGTTCCGGCTTCTGTGGTGGCCAACCCATAAAGGACTCCGGCTCATAAAGGACCTCTCTCTGTACCGGCTGAAAAAAAATGAATTGCTTGGAATTCGTTATTACGACATGCTCATTACCCCATGATATTTAGTCTAATTAATATAATTTATTTTATTACGTACAAGTAAACGCAAAGCTTGAGTCACATAAATTAGGCTCACATCTTCTTGTTCTTGTTCTTCTTCATTCTGTACATTCTCCACTTTAACTATTCCTACCGGGAACTGCTCGACGGTTTTGTCGAAGCATCAATCTTGAGTTTCTTAATTTTCGGTTCGTTCCTTAAATAACTATATGTTTATACCTGGGACTTTATATACTACTAAAATAGATATATTTACAAAAAAAAAACATAATAACCGACAGTTAGGGGTGGAACGTCCTTAGTTTCTCCGGGATGTGCGAAAGGACCAGAAGCATTAATGAGTCCTCCCTATTAGTAAAAAAGATGTCAATGTAATATTTTGTCCTCTACTAATTGTAAGAATTTTGGCCAAATTTGTCTTAATTATTAAGAGTAAATATATTTCCGAGGGACGTTCACCTCCACTGCTGACATGGAAATGGAGGCAAACATGTCAAATAAAAGTCGTTGGTAGCTGTTCAGTAATGCAAGGACATGCATTTTGCACATATTAACCCGCATTTGCATCAAACCAATGGAATTGTGTAATTTCATATCAGTTTTGAGTACTTCATGTAACAAACTGTAAACTTTATGCTATTCACAAAAATCTTGCTTGGGGGCACTTATCTATGATCGCCTTCATTTTACTTACGAGGATGTCAAATCAATTTTTCGGACTTCTTAACTCAAACGAAGTTCAAAGAATATCAATATTTCCAGAATGCAAATGATATTGTTCATATAACTTAGTTGTAGACATGTACCGTGGGGCGTCGTTCAGTGATGGCCACTCTAACGGTTCGATTCCCGAACGGTGCTCTAGAATACGTATACTACACATAGAAAGGCAAGTCCGTCAACAAGATGAGAACATACTAAACTATTTGATTGGATTAAATCATAAGACCAGCTATTATCCATTTATGTGAAAGAATTATATGTAATCAATTACCGTAATATGTTGATCCTTAGCGAGGATGAGATTGTCCTCAAGTTGAACCTCTTCAGAGCTTCCGAGAAAACGAAATCCACAGGCTTGTTGAGCACGAACACGTCGCACTTGTTATGGAATACATCACTTTCATTCTTTAGGCGGGTGCTATTTGATGTAGGGAATTTTCCATACCATTGTTGAATCTCAATGGTTCGTTGCACATCAGTACCAAATAGCGTAAGCTGAACATGTGTTAGATCGCACATGTTCAGATGAATTCAATAGTATTTTGACGGGGGGGGGGGTGGTATTAGTTTGAGAAGTGCTGAACGCTTTTTGGATAAAGCGAGACTGTTTCATCAGCACGTCTTGAAACAAGCCTTCACAAACTGATAATTTAATTGTGCTGTAGATGACAGAGCAGGAATGAAGTCCTCTCTCGGGGCGACCAAGGACCATTGATGATCAAGGCCTCGCCGATGATGGATCCTGACCCTCCTTGACCTCTCTATTTATCCCAATTTTGGGAGCTGCAGCCTGTGAGCACAACGTTGACTCTTCGTTATTCATAAAGGTGGCGCTTCGGTTGTCGCACAGGGAGAGGAGCTCTTCTTCCGCGCTTTATGCATGAGGCCATCCTTCCCTCAAGCGCGCGTGGTTGAACCTGAACTGTTGGAACTTCATGATTATGCCAGTCATGCTTATCGCACGAAACGTATTACTTAAAGTCCTAATAAGTTAATGATAATACTAACAATAATAATACCAATTAATAAACGAAGTTTGGGCCTAGTAAATAACAAAGTCGCAGAGCAGGAAATGACAGTAAATTGTTGGAGTGATACATTAGCCCCCACCAATCGGCAAACAAGTGGAGTATTATTTTTAACCAAAAAAAGGTCATATTGTTGTACTCTACTGTTTAAAGTTCAGTTACTAATAGAGAATGTGTGAATGAAAAATAATTCATGACACCAAGCTGTCCATGTTCGATTCTAGAGCAACGATATCATTCCGTTCAGCAAAATACACATTTATGGCGTGCTACTGTTCTCGTTTGCAATACAGATATCAACTTTCAATACAGGGTTTCGCGGCTGCAATAACGAGATCAACTTAAATTTTTGTGTGACTTCTCATAACACAACAGTGAGGGAAAAAAATTTCCTTCATTTATCTCTTGAGTGTGACAATTTGTCAAGTGGGATAAGGTCAAATATTATGAAGTACTTATCACAAGTTATCACAAGTTAATGCCTTTCTTGATGTGATGTTTTCTTTCCCTGACGTGTCTGGCCTCCCGACATTTGTTTTGGTAGCGCCGACCTTTATTTGGATGACTGTACTTCCAGACCCCTGCGTGGAACGACCTTACAAATGAGGCAAGCTACCCTATTGACTATGTACTACATATTCTAGTCACCATCCAAATACGTGAGTTATCTGTTTCATCTATTACTTTTATTGAAATTATTATTGCTTGTGCAAATTTGTATTACAATGCAAACGAAATGATAGTGCAGCAGCAAACGGCTGCAAAATAAGAAAACCTTTCTAGACAAAGTTCTAGGATACATAGTTTGTTATTGTTTGGGTTAGAGGTTAAACGTCTATATGTAGAGCGGGGATAAGGATAAAGTGACGCAAATGGGCGCTAACGAGTGACTTTAATATCAACTTGGTTTGCCTTTTGTTCGAAATTTGTCTCCGAGCTAAAAATATTGCGCAAAGTATTCCTTGTCATTATTTATTTTTAGCTCGCAACTTAGGCTGTCACGATTTATATTAATATTGAACCTGAGCTCGGAAACTGAGATAGTTCAATTGAAATTAATTTCTGCAAACATGACGAGTTATTTAACCTCAGGTGTTCACGCGATCGTTCCTTATAGCGAAATTTGTATTTGCTGGTAACATTCTACACTTACTGATTATTTCATTCATGGTGACTAATGGAAGAAACCGTGTGTCAATGACCGTTATGGAACATATATAACTAGGTCCAAAGACCCTTATGGCTCATTTAGGCACTATTCAACAGTACGCAATCCATTACACAAAACAAACAATGCCACATGCTTTTCTTGATTTAACTTGACTCTACATGTTTACCCATTAGGGCTTCAAATGAGAACTAGATGTCTGCGCAGTGAAATAAATGTTCAAAATTAGAGAACTAAAGGGTGCAACGTTTCCAAATTAACATTAGGATGCCTTTCGATTTTTTAATATAATTAGCGACTGGCTTGTTGCGCTGATGGATTTACTGATTGTCGTTGGAGCTCGTAAGTTCGGAGTTTACTAAGAGTAAGTTTTACTACGGGGAGCAAAGGAAATTTACTGCAATTTTCGCATTTTGACCGTCATAGGTCATACTATCAATAAATTATAAAAAAGGTGCAATTTGAGCTGAACCTATCCCTTTAAATTATATTTTTTGGTGAAATTGGGCCTGAATTTTAAATTTTGGCGCTATTGGGTTATATTTTTATGGCATATAAAGCATGTTTGTGAAGATTAATTTCTTCATTCAATGGAAAGAACCACGATGCGCTAGATTTCTCACTTTGCGGCTTAAAGCGAAATACCGTTCGGTACACCAGCATACTAATGCAGCCTATGCAAATGGACATAAATTAGAATAAATCGAGCAAAATTCGAGCAAAGCATAAATACATAAGTATGCAGAAAACTCTTATCTGGGAAATGTAATGTTTTGACTCATAAGGATCTTTGGATCTGGGCGCATGTTGCAAACCTATCACTTCCACAGAATTCTTTCAATATTACTTATGTAATAGCTCTCTGCGTTCAGGTCGCCACAACATCCAGACGAAGCGACTCTAAGTGCCTGCAAACTGATGTTCGTCTTCCCGGGCTGTACAAACCTCCAAAACATGAAAAAATGCCTGAAGCTTTGGGATCATTGGAAAGCAACGTGCACTTCTTTCACGCGACCTATTTACTACATCAGCACCCTATATTCAAAAACATATGGTCAGCAACAACGGCAATGACGACGGCGATAACATCGCCGACGATTAAGAAAACCAATGATGATGAACACAACATCTACGACACCCATCCCACCAATGGTGCTATCACGGTTAACCGTGATTAAGCCCTTAACTTTATTCATTTAACTTTCTTATTCTTTCATATATTGTATAACTCGTAATATGTATATCTTATTACATCACCCATTACGTATACCAAATGTTACAATAACACATTAGGACATCTACACTTTCCTCTCTTCCCCCATATAAAGCAAATGAGTGTAATATCGGGGCCTTGAGAGGAGACCACCGGACGATCTTTTGATTTTTGTACCAGCTCGTGCCTTTTATTTTTTATCTTTTTGCTACTTTTGGTTATTGTTTTCCCTTGTTGTTAACTGAATAATATATTATTATAATATTGCTTGTCCACCCTACATTACAAACAACACACAAAGCAAACAAAGGAAAGACTACTTTCCGTATATGGCGACCGCGCTTTGTGTGTTTAAAAGAACCTTCATCCCATTCTCATTCCGCGCCTCCTCGCGTTCTCATTCTTTGCGCTCTTCCGCGCCTTCCCCTCGCGCTCTTCCGCGCTTTCAAATTGCGCTCTTCCGCGCTTTCATTCCGCGCTCTTTCGCGCTTCAATTCCCGCGCTCTTTCGCGCTTCCAGTCCGCTGTTTTTCGCGCTTCCATTCCGCGCTCTTTCGCGCTTCCAGTCCGCGCTCTTTCGCGCATCTATTCCGCGCTCTTTCGCGCCTCCTTCCCGCGCTCTTTCGCGTTTTCGTTCCACGCTTTTCTGCGCCTCACGCTTCTCGCGTCCCACCCGCTGCGCGCTCTCTCGCGCTTCCATTCCGCGTTCGCGCTTCCAATCCGCGCTCATTCGCGCTTCCGCGCTCTTTTGTGCCTCCATTCCGCGCTCTTTCGCGCTTGCATTCCGCGCTCCTTCGCGCCTCTATTCGCGCTCGTTCGCGCTTCCATTCTGCGCTCATTCCACGCGCACGGCTTTACACCCTCCCAGTCTCTGCCATCTGGAGGTGCTCGTCACCATGGGTGTGCAAGGTGGCTTTGCTACCTTTACCGGTGACGAGTGCAAGCGATATATCACGGATGAAGAGATCCTCACCACTTCCCTTCTGCTCGTTTAATCATGTGCTCGACGATATTAAGCACCACCTATCTACTCCTCCTCCTCCCGGTCTCCTTCGGGAAAAGGGTGCGATCCAAGAAGTGCCGTCCCCAGCTCCTACTTCTCCATCATCCACTCCTTCTCCACCTCCGCACGGAGAAGTCTCTTCGTCAGATTCGTCGTCGTCCCCATCACAAGAGTCCTCGCCCACTTCAAACGATTCTTCATCAGTATCGTCGCGAGGGACCCCTCCTCCCCGACAGAAATTCTGCAGTGAGCGACCAACTACTGCCCAGCCTCCTCGAAAGAGAGGCAATCCTTCCCGGCCCCGTTCCCCATCACCGACGCCTGATCCGTCCTACTCCTCCACCAATCGCTCCCGTTCCCCCTCACAACGATCTCGCACGCACTATTCCTACACCTCCTCTGCTCCCCGTCCGCAACGAGCTCCGCCGTCCTCGACCTCAGCAGTTTTCTGCACCTTTTGCAGACAGTCACACCCCTCCCATCAATGCTTCGTCCTCAGGGGTGTGGATAGAGAGGAGGCAGTTCCTCTTGCGCCACGACAGGTGTTACCGCTGTCTGGGACTTCATCCCCGCAAAGAATGTCCTCAGGGGGGGGGCGTAGGTGCAAGCGCTGCGATGCCGACCCGACTCACGGCACGTAGCAGTGTGCCCGGACTACTCCATCCGGGTCGTTCCATTCCACCTCAGCGATCCTCGGAATTAGTACAGTTCCTCTCAAGAGTATGTCAACACCCTATCCATTATTCCATTCCCTTTCCTCCTCAACAAGGATATCTCCTCCACAATTCCTCTCGAGCGTTATCAGTATCCTCTACGACGATTCCTGGACGACGACTTCCTTCCGTCGGAGTATCCCGGTTAACCGTGATTAAGCCCTTAACTTTATTCATTTAACTTCTTATTCTTTCATATATTGTATAACTCGTAATATGTATATCTTATTACATCACCCATTACGTATACCAAATGTTACAATAACACATTAGGACACCTACACTTTCCTCTCTTCCCCCATATAAAGCAAATGAGTGTAATATCGGGGCCTTGAGAGGGACCACCGGACGATCTTTTGATTTTTGTACCAGCTCGTGCCTTTTATTTTTTTATCGTTTTGCTACTTTTGGTTATTGTTTTCCCTTGTTGTCACCTGAATAATATATTATTACAATATTGCTTGTCCACCCTACATTACAAACAACAAACAAAGCAAACAAAGGAAAGACTACTTTCCGTATAGGTGCCACTATCAGACGACGGCACATATGATAGAAGCTAATTCGCTGAGAACGACATCAGCACAGACACATAAAAGGCAAACGGCTTATTGAATAAATGGTCATTCATCAAACTTTCTTTCAACATGACGGCCGCCCGGACCCTTTCTGCAAACAAGAGCACCCATCCATCTACTGCAAAGTTCAAAATGCCGTCAAATACCACGAAGCCTTTCTAAAAATCTGTGTCTCAACTGCCCTGGGCCCTACCATCGACCGCGACTGCCCTTCACACAATTGCATGATCTGTAACGAACGGCACAACGCCGCCCTCCATCGCTATGTGCACCATCGGGGAATCGTACCCGAACGTCCGCGTGATGGGCGATGATTTCCACAGCCGACCATTGTTCTGTGCGTTGACAGTAGCCGATCTACTTCGAAGCGGTGGATGGGAAACTACGTTTTCTTTGTTTCGTCTACAAGCACGGTCACAGCCAATGCCCAGCTCCTCCATGCTTCACCCGTGAATCCAGAACACCCCACACCGTGATTCATCGTCAAATGAGAGCAACCAGCCAATCCGATTAACAGTTCAACCCCATGATCTCGACCAAACACTACATCCCAGCTGAAGAAATCACTCGACACGTCAAGAAACTCTGCACACTCCCTCGTAGCGGCGAATACTCCGCATGCAAGTCAAGCCATGAACGTCATTTTTTTTACTAACAATCGACTTCTTGAATTGTAATTTGAAAAATGCCATTCTCCGAGACACTTTAGAAGGGAACAAAATTGAATAAGACACTTGTAGTGAAGTTTATACACAGCAGCCTTGCCGTTTCCTACTAACGGCATATGGCTGACGCCGGGTAGATTCCAAAAATGTTACCAACTGCATTCTGATCTGAACTTCCGTGTCCCATTATGTCAGATCAAAATTTCCGATCGAGTATGCGTCCGCCGACGTTAGCCGCTGTAAGTATGAATACGGTCACTGCGAAAGGAGTAATGGAGCAGTGCTCCTGTTGGACCCTAACCCTGAGAAAAAGTGCGAGATTGTCACCCATAGGCGGTTCAAAAATGACTAATCTTTGGCTGATCGATGACAAGGAATTTGCGCTCTCCTGGGGACAACACTCGAAAGAAATGAAGAACTGTATGCGTAAGTTAATTAATAACGATAAAGGATACGCTATCGCGCTCACTCCGTACAACTAGAACAAGTAAGCCACTTTCGTGTGGTGTGGCAAAGTTTTGGTTTCTTGATTTTTACAAATACCTTCCCAGAACACATGATGTACATACAATTAGAAAAGTTTTCCAACGATTCAGAACTTCTAAGATTACGACGGCTTCAGGTAAGAAGTTCAAGGAAAACGCTCAATCCACAATTCTCTTTTTAGGACACGTGGTCTCGAGCAATCGGTTTTAGTCCATCACGAAGAAACTTCCAAGTCGAGTATTTTATTAAAGCACAACAAGACACATGACAATCTAGCCCGGTGGGTTGTAGAGTTGCAAAGCTACAACTGTAGTTTAGAGTACCAAATAGGTGTCTATCGTCTAGGAATCACCCACCACCTAATTATATCTTCATAGACGGAACCATCGAAGCAGAAGGAGGTATCATAGAATGTCCAGCAAGCTTAAACTTTACTCCGGTCTCTCCTGATATCCTTGCTGCTCAAAGAAGCGCACCGCGGTGTATATTAAAAGATCAATTGCAAGATCAATTTTGTGATTCTATTAGAAATTAACTCAACAAGAACGGAGAATTCAATCAAAACATTTCAGAAGGCAGTTCATCGAACAACATTGAAAGTCACTCACAATCAAACCGAACGGATGCATCTACAGGAAACAACAAAGGAATAAAGGTCATTTTTTTTTAATTAATAGTAAATGTAGGCAATCAGTCATGCAGGCGCTACACGTTAGCTCAGCGTCTGGGGGGGGACACTTTTGGAAAAAGACATTATGAACGAAAAAACTTATGGACTTATATGGTCCCCTGGTAGAAACGGAGTTTGTAAATAAGTGCATTTTAGCCATAATTGATCATTTTACAAAGGTTTACGCTGTTTACGCTGTTTACGGTTTACGCTGTTTACGCATTTAGTTTACGCTGCCGCGCTTCCCTCCACAAAAGCCCAGATTATCGCTAGGGCTATTCTCAATGAATTCAAGTACGGTCCCGTGCGAGAAATTTCACAGGAGAAGTAATGCACGAAATTGCTGGGGGTCTTTATTCTTACTATTACTTTATTCTTATTATGTCTCAACCGCGCAACGCAAACCCAGCCAACCGCGCGGGGGCCCCCGGCCAGCCACGCACCCAGCCGCGCAATTTCGTCTATATCCGCTGTGACCCAATATTTCTTTTCGAATATTCGTCATGCGCGTTATGGCCTAGTTTTCTAAGGCGCAGACCATAATTAGTGAAAGGCGCAGTTTCGATTCCTCTTCGGTGCATTTGTCTTGCGGAAGTTGTGGTAAATGAGTAAGTGTCTATGTCTATATATCTGTCTGCGGGGACAGTACTTTTTACAGGACAAAAAAACTATAAGTTCAAAACTATAAAACTTTAGCACCCGTGCGCCGCCAATGGATGCCATCATCAACTACTATTGCGATCATCTTCTTCATTGTCCTCGTCCCCACTTCTTCGCACCACGACAACTACGTTCGACAGCTCCACGACGACCCACACGCATCATGGCCACGTTCTCAACTGCAGCACTGAAGGAACGATAATTCTGAATCTACGAGCCATCAAGGCAAAATCCTGCACGTTAATCGTCAACGACAAGAAGGAATCTCTTAGAGCCCTTGCACTTCGCGTTGAACATCTCGAAACCGTGTGCAACAGGACACGCTTTACTAATTACCGCCGACACAAGCATCTCCGAGTTCGACGTTCGACGTCCCGGTTCAGCATTTGGTTGTGTCACATTCTTCTGCTCCGCAACATGTGTCTTAGCGAATGTACGCCATGCCCACCAGTTCACCGATCTACGAAGTCTTCCGATGCCCCAGCTTTAACATCCGAATCACTCTGCATGCAAGTCTCCAGTACCACGGCGTCGAAAGCAGCCTCCCCTTCACCGTCCGGCCCGGCGAACAGTGCACTCTGCCCAATGTTCCTGTCAACATCACATTTAGCTAAGTTCTGCTCTCCCACTCTTTCCAATCTATCTTGGGAAACGACGTCATATCGGACGCAACAAGTGCTGCCTGCATCACTGCAAACGCAAACCCTCCCAACCACCACTGGAGGACTCGTCGGACACTACAGTGCGCTTCCCGGCACCGAGCAACCTAGTTCAAATGTAAATTCCGGCCACAGATCTGCTCCTGCTCTCAAGCTTGACTATCCCTGCTCTGCCTGCGCCTGAGCTTCTGGAACCGTGAGCGACACCATCGACACGTCTCTGCCCACAACGCTCCACAATACCGAATTCCTTCCGCGCAAGGATACCATGCTCGGCCGAATCAGCGTCTCCCAACTCCAAGTACAAGCAACATTTGCTGGACTTCAACTCTCCATTCTTCGTCGTGATCATCGCTGAAAGTCACTCTCCTATCCCACCGTGGATGTTCTTCTTTTGTCGAGGGCTTACCACATTGACCTGGAAACCAACCCCATAATTCAATGCGGATCTTCAATCGGAACATCGTCTGTGATGACAAGAACCACGTCAAGACTCCGTAAGATCAGAGACATACGGTGCAAGGATCAGACCACAAAGACAGCACGAAAAGTTGTGGAGAAGCTTTAAAAACTGTGCCGAGATTAGCAGAGTATGGCGACTCTATGGACAACAGAAGTTTCCTGATGGACAGCTTAAATAAATTCCCAGAAGGAATAAAGAACAAAGTCTGGGATAAAATCATTGATTCCGATGACGACCACCCATGGAAGTGGAAAACTGTCTTGAAGATGTGGACGAAAGTTCTTGAAAGAAGACAGATGATGGAAGCAGATAAATACGTACTGGGAGAACGCACCGTCCTAACTAAGCAGACGATATACAGCAGAAGCGAGGAATCGTGTATCCTGTGTGGAAAACGGAATCACAAGGCAAAAAATTCAGAACAGAGCAACCAAGCGAAGGAAGTGCGTCAGAAACGAAAGACGTGTTTTAAATGCGGTTCACAACACGATTGCAAAACATGTGGAAAAACTTGCAGTCATTGTGGAGGACCTCATCACGTGGCCAGTTGCAATGCGAAGAACAACAAGAGACAATACGTGCCGAAGCAGGGATATGGAACGGGGATTATGAAGCTAAAGGCCTTCGGGCAGAAAGGAGTTCATGAAACGGAACGCGCATATGTCACTACTATACAACACCGTACCACCATGAATGAGAGTTCAGCTTAGCAATAACCAAAAAGACTGGAACCAGTTCTTACCTTCTCTGACATTTTGCAACATTCCCACCCCCAAACGTGCACCGTGCGGGAATCGCACCCGGGCTCCATAGCTTTTTTTGCTCCTGAAAGCACTTCGAAATGAAGAAGAAATTAATCGTACAACGGTACAACAAACGATCACCCATCACGAATATTGAACGGAGTGTACCTCGGTATCTTAACGACGTCACTACCACAAAGTACGATCCCGCTATTTCCTCATTCTCAACAAACTTTTTTGTCGTAACTGCTTCATCTCTCTAAACGTGGGCAAGAAAACAATATGGAAGTGTTCGAATTATGCTGGGATCCTATGTTGTGCTGCACCGTTCGACAATATACGACCCGTCCCAGTTTTAAGGTTGGTTTAAAAGATAATTAAAAGGTTAATTCATAGCATAGTACATGCGCCATTATTTGACAGACACTAAGTTCGAAAGAAATGATAATGCAGTCATTTTTTTTTGTTGCTCAACAGTCGTAATAGGAGAATTTTTCTTTTTTGAGCGGTCGAATTATACCTCATGATATTCAAAAAGAGGATGACATATTTGACAATAAGATAAACATTGCAGAGTTACTCCCAGGAGGATATTGATAAGGTGCAAAGAAGATGGAACCTGAAACCAGCACGGACAGCATGACTAAAATTATCGTAAGTTTCTATTATCAGTCGCTAGATGAGCCTATGCCAACGAACTTGAGGGCACCTTCTGTCAACGATATTACCTTACTCACTGGCTCTTTCTTTCCTTATTTTGTTTCCTTTGCAGAGCTTTGTATCAAGCAGAGCACGAACTTATTCCTTTGTTTCTACTTCGCATACTTCAAACCATATAAATAACGGTAATAATCAAGCTAAAACATGGTCCCCCGGTCCTCACACCGCCGAATGGCAGAATATTTAGGTAGTCAATTGTTGCTTATTTGAAATATGTTCAAGCACACATAGCGTATCGTAAAGTTTGACACCAACTGTTGCTTATAATATATGTCACCCCTAAACATTTGAAATGGCTCTAAACATTTTTTTGTGGCGCCTCTGTCCCAGCAGCGTTGTAGTGGGCACGACGGCAGTAGCAGAGTCGTGGCGTGGCGGCGCTTATCGCCTTTACTGATAATTCTTCCTTTATGACGCTATTAATCTTCACTCGGCCGTGACAATCAAGCTGTGATAATCCGCCGTCCCAACGGGGCTACTGTCGGCCACGCAAACTTTTTTTAAGATTAGTAATTAAGTCAATTAGTATACTCAGATTTTACCGGAATTATTGCCGCTCCGCTCCCGCGGCAAAATTTTACCCACACTTCTATACTGAATATTATTAACATCTGTTTTCTGATCCTTTCTTGTTTATTTGTCAGACTATATTCGTATTTTACAAGACCTTTTCCATTTCGCATTTGGTTTTTTTGTATGTCATTTGCTGTCGTTGGCATTTTCCCAACATTTCTTAGTGCCCGGCGTTTTAGGCATCCTTGAGTGACTTGACGAACATAAGCGATTTCTTTTGACTTCAATTATGTACTTCTGTATCTTGTAGTACCCTCTGATTCACAGTAAACGCTTCTTGAAAGCCACATCGAAAAATCATGCAACACGCCCAGCCACTCCATACTATCTATTCAATAATGTTCCTTTCCAAACCGAAAAGCCATAAACTCGTGCTGATAAATATTATACAACAGGCTCTTCATCAAAAATCAAATTACAGATATTTGTGTCCAAATTTAGTTGTTTTATGGGGTTTTGCCACGATTAACTTTTCATCATTAACCCAAATATATGAGTTATGATTTTATGATAAACGCCCACTCAGTGAGTATGAAAGCTTGATTTGAGTGGGTAGGGTACATGATGAAAACGTTTCCTGTATTTTCTTCAACACCAAGAGTAAAATTTCGCAAACACTCTCCACAGCACCCAAGCTATAGATATACCGTAGTACACACAATTCTTTCTTTCTTTGTTGCTTGCACTATTAACAACGCAAAATTTTCGTAATTTAGAAATGCTGGTGTACTTTGAAATTATTTAGAAATGAGAAAAATGGCCATGAACGGGCATTAATTGTAAAATGATTTTTTGAGAGGTGGTTTGTGGTTTCCTGGTGTATCGAAACCTTTGCAATTCAGTAGTTTTACCGAATTGCTCCCCTTTATGCGTATTGAAATCCAGCATGCCTTTCTCCCGAAAAAAAAACCTACCATTCAGAATACACATTATCATGTTGGAAACAGTTTCTTAAAGCAACTTAAATAGTTGATCAACACATTTCGCTCATAAAGGAACATTTTAGATCGACGGCGTAGGAAAAAATTTCGCCACTTTTCGCCTTTTCACAAAAACTGTTACCAACTTACCATCGACTCGACTACTATTTTTAACATGCCGCGGAGCCACAAAATTAAAACAGCATTCAAAACAAATGCAACTTTTCTGTGTCGTGAAAATCGATCCAAACGAAATCGTTGTTTCGTTTACGGCTAAAATATAGGCATTTTTTTAACTGTGAATTACTATGGGATTAGACACCAGATTGCCACTGATTGGCTGTGATCGTGGCGTAAAAGGGCGTGAATTGTCTTTTGCGTGGAATAGCACCTGTGTGGCTTCTCACGCTTCCGAGGCCTGGTGATACACCTTTGAACCGGCCCGCAAAATATGAAACATAGATTATTAGGAGCGAGTTATCAGCAGAAGCAGCACTACTACTACACACACCCAGCCCATGAAGTGGTGAAGAGACAACCACGAAAACGTGGAAAAGAACTAGAAAAATATCGATCAAAACCTATTTCCACAATTTTTAACAGAAATAGTCTTAAAGAGGTATGGCACATGGTTTTGAAAAGCAAGGAGTATCTGTTAATATCTTGAGCAGTATGTTAATATCTTGAACTTGTGGGCAATTGCAGTTCCAAGATCAGTCAAAACTACTAAAGCGCTGTGCCATATCGTTTTATGAAAAATGTAAGCGCGATCTGCTCCAACGGTTATTAAAGAAGTCGTAGAATTTACTTTTCTAAACATGTCAACGGTAAATGTAGCTTCTGTGAACATTTTGATCTCAATTCGCATGTTTCCTCGAATTTTATTGAGCATTCTTTGGTCAACATTCTAATTCATCCATTTTTTCAATCAGTGAATTGATAAGGAACGGCTTAATCGAACTATCACTCTAAGAGGATTAAAAGCTCTCAACGGTTAAGAATAATAGTTTATAGATTACATTTTTTTTGTTTCAGCTACTGGAAAACAAAACAAAAGAAAATGCAGCTAGGTACTACTAATATTTGATCGTTGCTATTTAGAGGTCCCTCATATTCAACATCATTACGCATACATCTGTAGCAGGAAAAGGGGAAGTGCGCGTTATATTACGAATTTTTTTTATAGTGACGTATCATAACGTTTATGCTGATTTTTCCAATTATTGTGTCAAAAGGCATAGTTGCACAATCGTGACTGCAAAAACAGCATTGAATTATAGCTCCATCTGTCTAATTATAAGTTAGGAGCGAAACAATATCCATTGAGGTGCAATGACAACCCAAAAAAACTTGGGTTTCTACATTATTCCGCTTAGCAAGTCTCGATCCTAGTTCGGAAAACCAATTTTTATTTTCATTAGATACTTCGTCTTTTTTCCACCTCTTGGTGTATCAGAAACCAGTAAATCATCAGTATACTGCGATATTCTAGGGTTTGCTGATTAGATAAAGCAATAATTACCTTTTTGGGAAGAAATATAAAGCATAGTGCAAATGTGTAAAGTTATTGGAAAGTTATCGCTGCCTAGTTAGATACATTATCAGTTCACGAACATTCCACAAAGTAGGATACTGTATTGGGCTTTACAACTGTCATGTCAGTATTGTCCTTCACATCTCTACCTCCTTTACTCGGTAGTAACTTTGTCTTATTTTTCATCTCTCTCTCTCTCTCTCTCTCTCTCTCTCTCTCTCTTCATGTTACTCTGCACATTCCTATGTACAGGTACTATTTTGAACTACATAGCACGAAAAGGTTCAATTTCATTAACCGATATTTAGGTATATGTACTCTGAGGAGAGGGATCGGGGGTACTCCTCCGAGCCCGAAGCCGTCTCCTTTTGGGATCGGCTGCCTCGATGGTTGCCCTGGGTGGTAATCACCGCTGGCATTGCCCTTTTCATCGCCGGAGCTGTAATGCTCGGTGTTGGCATCCACAAGCATAACGAGAAACCTGAGACACCCACTTGCAATGGTGATTATGGTTTTTGGATAACAGTGCGGTATCGTGAACAAACGTGAAATTCTACAAAGACGCAAGGTGTTATGTGATAGTGATCACATATGTACAACATACTATCTGAAACAGTGGGAATAAGCGTAAACGTTTCTAAACCTTTGAATCACAGTATTAATTTCTAGGCACTGCTCCCTCTTCCACTGTGATCTCACCCATTTACTCGACGATGACGTTTTATGGGGTCAAGCCACAGCAATTGCAAACCAACTATCAAGGGACAGCAGAAGATATTCGAAAGAAAGTAGGGATTTCTAGTCTATTGTTTAACAAGAAAATACCGTTTCGACACCTTATTTTCCTTTAACAAGAAAATTCCGTATCGGCGCGTATTTTCCGTGTGACAGTTTCAACCCTTTTCCATAATATTGTTCATGACAAAATTTAGATCTCGGCAGCGCTTTCTCCTACATCTGCATCGAATTTGGTATCCAGGGCCTATTCAAGTCAACCAATTATAAACATGTGAGTAAAATGGTTTACTGTAATACTTATGTCCCTTGGCATATTGGTATGTTATTGCTTCTGTTCTTCTTACAATTAGCATTAAATTGTCGAAATTTTAGCATTGGTTTGTCAATGGATCCAAACGGAGACGGCGCAAGTGTTGTTTTTGGAGCCATTTTTGCTTCAAGGGTTACGGCAGCTGCTATCGAAAAGCGACTTTCAACGATACAAGGATCAGCTGTTCTCCAGACTACATGTGAGTAGCTATGTTTCCAAAATATACGAGCAACCAGCAATTGAAACCATTGAATTTTGAATTTTGCTTCATTGATCATTAACAAAACTGACCTTCAGCGGAGCCGGTCCCTTTGTCGAATGCCACACAAATGTGTGTCAGCGTCAATCCAACTACCACAGCTGTCTCGACAACTCCATTTGCACCTTCTCCGCCATCGACTGCTACGGTATCATATGCAATCTATTCTCTATTTCTGAACAACTCGTGATTTAAGATCTACTCTTAGTTGAGGGTGCCTACTGAATCATTGTATGTTCGAATGTTTGTACTGTTTTGCACACTTTATGCGTTATAGGGACCAACTGTTAGCCAAGCCGCATCCACCAGCGTTGGACCTCAACCCCCGTCCACGAGTGCAGGACCTGTTGATACAACGACGACTAACACAGCTACTGGATCGGCTTCGACAAGCACTAGCACAACGACTACCACAACGACAACTACCACGACGACAACCACCACGACCACACCGAGTGGTCAGACCACCACAACGACCACTCCTCCAGTCGTTACGACAACAGGCAACAAACAGACGACAACAAATGTGATGCCGACCACAACTCCGTGCATCGTCACTACACCGTTCGGTAAAGATCGTTTCTTTTAAGACGATCACTATTAAAGAACGTCTATACTCCCACACTTTATGATTACCATGACTTCTTGAACTTGGAAATATTTGCAGCGCCAACTGCACCAACTACCACAACGATCCCCGTCAACCCTCTGCTCAGAGACCTCGTCATCCTATTCGACAGTTCAAACGATATGAAGATTGATCAATTCACAAAGGTAAGAAACATATCCGTATTGGGGGTTGATTTGGATCTTGAGGCATGCAGTAAACAATCAGAAGAATTTTGATCCAGTTAGTATCTTATATTAATACTCGTTTTCCTAATTGATCTCCTCAGGTGAAATCTTTCCTCGTGAACCAATTGCTGTCCAAATGGACAATTTCACCAAGTGGATTGCAAATCGCCGTGGCCGAGTACGATCAAATGTGGGTAGCTCTGATGATTATTTATTTCATTTTTATCATTTGCGTCTTTGCACTTTTTCGAACGCGACCTTATTAGTAATTTTATTTCTTTAATTAATTTTTCTAGATATTTATATGCATTTATATGAAATTGTTTTTGTTGTTACGGTACACTGGATCAAAACCTAAAACTACAAATTCCGCCACATTGGCTATGTCTACATCCTTTCATGAGCTCTCACTTATCAAGTTCATGGGCTCTCACTTATCAACACCATAACGCAGTTTTACTGTTCAGTCACTTCAACTTGCTGGAATTCTATGGAGATGTTCAATCAACTTCGGAACTGCAAACTCTTTTGAATTCGTCGATTTACTATGAAGCTCAGTACATCCCGAGTATTTACAAGTAAGTTCATATTCCAATTTCCATGGTATTTTTAGATGATGATGATACCGTTCAGAATAAAATAATTTTCTAATAAAACTATTATTTTAGTGGAATGAAGCGATCAATCAGTCTCGCGAGCGGAAGAGTAGGCGTACCACGTTCAGTCCTTCTGATTACAGCATCCAGGTCAGTTTTTAATAGGTTTGTTTGATCGAGCAGCCACAATTTAGCTCATCCTCATACATGGCTCATACTGTATACATTATACTAAAGCTCTTTATATTTAGTTACGCCGAAGACATCGCCCTGGCTCTTCCTTATGCTGAGGCCCTAAAGATGATAGACGGCAACAATGTTGTGGTAGTGGGTCTTGGATCCGACACTGACCCAATTCTGCTGCACACGGTTAGTGACAGAAACTGGTTAATATAGGAAGAAGTGAAAGAGAGCACAAACTAACATTACAAGTTACATTTGATCGTTGAAAATGGCATACACTGAACGGAACATTTATATTCGTTGTTTAAGTTGTCTTCCGGAAACGACTTCAACTTCTATTCCTCAAGTTTCACATTTGCGGATGCTGACGTACAGGCAATTGCGGACTCCATTTACAAGACGTCGTCTACTCAGACTACTGCTCCAACGTGAGTTAGTGAGTGTGTCACGCTTCGGTGTGTCACGTCACTAGTCATTGTTGGAGATGTATTGAATGTGCTATTTTTTCTTGAAAATTCCTCGTATGCCACAGTTGCCGACACGGTAGTCCATACTTTTGTTTGTGCTTTGTAACTTTCTGACATCGTGTTCTTATAGTCTTTCCTATTTATGCATATTTCTTCTTATTGAATAAGCGTTTCTCTATTTATTTGAGTATTTAGGGCACCGGGCCCCACTACTGAACCATTCTCTTGCAATCCCGATGTGACCATTCTCTTTGACAGTTCAATTGCCGTGGGCTCAGTGGCAGAAATGGAAAAGGTATTGCAATAACTTAAGAATAGTGTATATTTTCACTTAAAGGGAAAGGCCCATCAAAGTAAACTTATGTTTACGTTTTCTTCTTAATGTTTGTTAAGCGGGTTTATTACAATATATACAAACTAAATTGAATACAGTTAAGCTTTACTTGTTCTTTTTGCTAACTTCCATACTTTTTCTTTAGCAAGTTGAATTCGTTGTTGACGAACTTCTTCCAAAATGGTACATCGCTCCACACGCGACCGAAGTTGAAGCGTATATCTATGCTGAGGTGAGTTGCATATCTTCGTATTTTCTGTCTTCCACGCTTGGATACAGTTTAATGCATGCCATTAAAATTCTTCGCTCACGTTTGTTTCCTGAACTGGCGTTGCCGAGACATAGGAGTTTAAAACTCGCTCTATTTGATATTGACTATTTTGTTCAGAGAACTGCTTACCGGATTCCTGGTGCGTTCACCTACCAATCAACAGGAGAGGCACAGTCCAAGTTCATTAGATACGCTGGCGATTACTACGATGGGCCTACCAATGTTACGCAGTAGGGGACATTCCTTAGATTTTATTTTTAAAATTATATTTTTGTACGTTCAATGAATATAGTTGCTCTTTGCAAGTGCCTAATCTCACGTTATGTTTACAGTGTCTTGGGTGTCACCACTGGTGAATCTGGAAGAAGATTAGGTCACAAGGCTACTGTTGTTCTCTTCACGTATTCAAGGTATGGTTAACCTTTAGTTCTTTAGAGGGAGAAATATGTTTTTTATTTTATTTTTTTTTATATCACTATTTTGCATACTAAGCTATGATATTGTTCAGTAACTACGCTGACATGGTGACCGCTTCGGCTGTGGCTGCCCGAATGCAGCTTAAAAACATCAATCTTATTGTTGTCGGAGTTGGATCGGCTGTCGATATTCAACTACTGGGAACACTCTCCGGAAACCTGATTCTGGCACCAACGTACACTAGCAGCATTGCCTCCACGGTACCGATTACATGTTACAATTCTATTCGAAAAACTTCTTTGCCACTTTTCATAAAACTGCTGATTGCATTTTTCTACTATTTTTCTACCATGTATTAACTATTTATTAACTTTACAGGTTAAACTGTATTGCATGACCTCAAATAGTGCTCCCACGTCAATCTCATGGTTTTTTTTTGGTCTGTTAAAAGATTGATTGCTGAGTCTTTATATTTGCAGATTGATGCAATGATGTGCACGCCGATTCCTCCACCGTTCACAATTGGTCCGACAACACCAGCAGCACCTACAACTACAACAACCACTACGACCGCTCCACCAATCACATTCCACACTTTGCCACCGACAACCATCCGTTAGTGTTAATTAAGTACACAATCATATCTATAGTAACTGCCATTGGCAAAATCAAATAATTTTTATGCTTTTAAACTTATTTCGTTTGAAATGTCTTGCATGTGCAAATTCTTTGTATCTAGAATATTTACTTGTCCCAGCTAAAGCTAATTTTTTTCAGCTGTGCTCAACTGCTCCGACTGTCAGCCAGAAATGTCCAATATCCTTCTGATCATTGACAACTCCAACAAGATGACCAAAACCGACGTGAGTTTTCTATAGACGATGTTCGTGTCGTTGTTTTGCGCACATAATGGTCCTGCAGTAGCAGGGATTCATAGCAAAATACTATCCATGGCGTTTGCTTAATTCATGAATTGTGACGTATTTATCTACCTCACGCCAGGCTATTTTTTTCTCAAAAGTACGTTTACATTTATTTTCAGTTTGCGAATCAAATTTCTTTGATTTCTAAACAAGTTGTGACAATGTGGAACCACTTCGAGCGTGTCGCCATTGCTCTGTATTCAGGCTAGTTTCATTTTCTAGTCTTGTTCTGACAAACTTAAAGGAGTCAGACCCGTTGACATTACGTATGTGTATTTTCGTTGCGTAGCATCAACTGTCGTTGCCTTGCTTAAATTGATTTGCATGAAAAGACGGTAGTCCAGAAGGCGCATTCAAACTCAACTGACCAAATAACGGCCTTATATTGGCAATTGAAATGCAACTACCATTCAATGACATTCATTTCCAGACACTCGGCACTACGAAATTCTTGCTGATTACGGTGATCTAGTCACACAACAGGACGCAATCACCCTTGTCAACTCGATTTCTCAGTCCAATTATACGCCGGACGTTTACAAGTAAATCTTTGTTATTGTGACGGTTAAATTCAGAACAATGATTGAACGGTGAATTAATTTTTTGGCTTCTGCATAAATGTGTCAAATTACAGTGCCTTCAAAAAATCGTATCTTCTGATCAACGCTCCGTCACAGTATGGAATCCAGCATGTCGTTTTCTTCCTATCCAGTCAAGACGCTGTTGACATTGCGAGAGCTACTGTTTATTCTTACAAACTCGAGGTTTGCTGTGTTTCTTGATATCATAAATTTCATTCGGTGTCCCCGTGATCCTTCACAAAATTAAAAGGCTTATTACGCGCAAACTGATCAATTCTGCAGGGTCGCGGTTCAGTCACCGTCATTGGAATCAACTACGACAGTATTGTACCGTTCAAGCACCTGGCATCTGATAATGATGCTATTACATGGCTTAATACCGATAACACAGATGGGCTGGCTGCCCAAATTTACGAAACGCTGGGTATGGTTTTTTTAATCAGATTCCGAACCTATATACCTTTGAAAACTAAGTGAGTGACTGGATTTGTTTAACATTGTGCATTATTATGATTTAGGACCTTTGCCTTCGACAACGACATCATTGACATCACCGACGACAACCGCACCCACAACAACGACGACCACCACCCTGGCACCCACTGCTCCAACTACAACAACACAGCCTCCCGTCGGATGCAACAAGAACATCATTCTTCTCATCGATGAATCCATGGCCTTACCCAATGAGGACAGCTTCAATACAGTTAGTTTTTGCTGAAAAATCACTACGCAGTTACATCGTGGTATTTTTAAAATGCGCATTCATTTCCGTGCAGCTTGTTATACAATAATTGCCTTTAGTTGAAACAATGGGTCGAACTGTTGGTCAACTTCTGGAATGTCGGACCTTCTGGATCAGCTGTGGCTGCTGCTGGATACACTGCCAAGATGATGAACACGTTTGCAACATTCGATGTTTTGAACAAGGCTGAACTTGTGCAATTGATCGAAGTTTCCGTTTTCTACCAGAAGAATGCACCAGCAGGTGTCACCAGGTTTGTATATAATTGATATAAATGTATACATATCCAAAACCTATCGAATAGTGAACGTTTTAAACTACTGTGCCGTCGAAGAAATGTCTGGAATGACTTATTAAACAGATAAATTTAGGGCTCTTCGCGCGGCCACTCAGCTCGTTCCCCGCAATGGGCAGACTATCACCGTGTTATTGACTGCTTCAAGGTAAGAATCCCAAATCATTAAAGGAGGAGGCTCACGAGAATGAAGTGCTCAAATGGTTTCCTTTTATCGAAAGATGGTGGCATTAAATTCCGAATGACACGCTTTAAACAGCAAAAGCTTTTAATTGGAAGGAGTAAACCAATATAAAACTATGAATTCTATCAAAATGTTGTATCGTAGTAAATATTTGTAGATATAATTCATAGTTGTATATTGCTTTACTCCCTCCATTTAAAAACTTTTGAATTGTAAAGCATGTCTTTCGGAATTTAATACCATCATCTTTCGATAAAAGGAAACCATTTGAGCACTTCATTCTCGTGAGCCTCCTCCTTTAACGAGAAATGTCCATATAAGATTTAAAGAACATGATAATTGTGGTTGCTATTAAATTAATTCAGCGAGTCATCTGACATGGCGAGCGCCCTTCCTTACGCCTGGCAACTTCAACAGAATGGAAACGCGGTGATCACAGTCTCGTTCGGACAATCCGATGCTTCCTCGGTTGGTCGCCATATTCTTTGACAAATAAACTTATTTGAATAGAACATTTTTAAAAAGAACCAACTCTGCATATTTTAATTTCAGCTCGCCTCCTCTCAAGCATTTGCATTCAAATCGTCTTCGTACGCTGGATCGACAACATTGGCATTGAGTGTCACAAGCGCTTTCTGCTTGACACCGCCCCCTCCTCCGACAACCACAGCAAGGTATGGTCGAAGTATGAACGTTACGTTGTCTAAAAAAGCAGCAAATTGTTCAACTGTAAACTGTGGCGTAGAATATAGCATATTGATCAATTCAGCCCAACCACTCGGCCAGTTTATCCATCCACTTCGCCACGACCAACAACAATGCCATGTGACGTCGACGTTGCTATTCTCATTGACAATTCGGTTGCAACTGGTAGTGCCGATAACGTACAAGGAGTAAGTTAGAGAATTATGTAGAACGAAAGTTGACGCGTATAGCTGGCCGTGAAGCATGGCGAGTGTGGTGCTTGCTTTGAAGGTCATATAATATTATTACTAGCAAGAGCCAAACCATTTCAGGTAGTCGAGTATCTCATCTCTGATGTTATTTCGACCTGGGATATCGGCATGGCTCACCAGGCAGAAGCAATCTTCTACACAGTGAACTACACGCATGTGGTGAGGATTTCTGTCATTTGCATAACATTCGTTTCACAATTTTCTTAGGCAGCCAGGAACACAAAACTACCAGGAACAAACAATTAAATTTTTTATATTTAGGTTGACAAGAGCTGGCACTACGACAGTGCCAATGATTTTGCCTCTGAATTGCGATTGTATGAGAGAAAGTATTATGGTGGACTTCCAAGCATGACCAGGTAAATATTACGGAATGAATTATATTGACAACTCCTGGCATTCGCAGAAGTTAGTCGTTTTTTGATAATATGATTTTTGGGAATTAAATCCATTTTTCAGCGGTCTACAAACTCTGAGAAGCTCACTGGCTTCCCGCACATACAAGAACCGAATGCTCACCACACTGATGTTCACTAATTCAAGGTTTGTTTAGTGATCGTGACTTTTTTTTCACATCATCATAACAACCGTTATGATCGGCGCTTAGAGCGAGTCCCCGAATAAGCAGGGAAGCAGTAGCCAACAATAACATACATCACAATGCATTTTTCCAAGAGGCTCAACTAACATTCAGCACTTACGACGACGTCGCGGCAGCTATATCAGTGATCAATGGCATCAAGTCTGATCTTGGCCGTCCGGAGCTGTTCAATTTGATCGTTGTTGGGCATGGAGCAGTTAACGGTAATTTTATGAAATAGATTACCATATATTGTACAAAGATACATGATAAATTCAAGCAAAGTAACAAATGATTGACTGCCGGTTTTCTTTAGGAGACTTGCTAAAGGCTCTTTCTGGAAACGTTATCATCAATGCGGCATACGATGTGACACTCGCGAATATGGTAAGCGAATAACAAGCCATGACAATTCTAATGCATCGTGTGCCCAAATTTAAGTGATATTTTTTTCATTTATTTATTTGGTATTACTTTTTCAGATGAACCAAGAAATTTGCTCGTACCAACCGCCTGCAACCTTGCCGCCACTCGTGACTTCAACGACACCGATGGCTACTACAACTACGACCACTACACTGCCCGTGTTCACTACAACAAGTAGGCCTTTCTTGAACCTGGTTTTTTATTTTCATTTCACCGGATCGTATGATGGAATAGTAAGAATAATTGCTTTACATTAATATGCAAATAAAGATTATAGAAATAATCTTTCAGCACCCACTCCTCCTCCGTGCCCTGACTGCTATCCAGACATCGATTCAATTGTCATTGTGCTTGATGCATCACTTAATGGAAGCGCCACGGTAAGCAACCGCTAATTGCATCATTAAACTGTATCGATGCTATCAACCAGCCGCACGAAATACCATCTTAATTTCTGTATTTTTTTGCGTCCTGATATCTCCATGTTAAGTTTGTTCATGGTGATAAACGTATTTCTCATTCACGTCTATTTTGTTTCAGCTCACCCAGCAGAAAGCACTGGTCAATGCGCTGGTCACTTCGAAATGGACTCACTTCGAAAGGGTTGCCCTCGGAGCTTTTGCCTCTTCGAACAGAGACTTCCAGCCAGTGGCACTATTCGGTGATCTGACCAACAAGGCCGATTTGTCCGCATTCCTCAATATCATCATGCCAAGCCAAGGATCCGCCTCTTTAACAAAGTAGGTTTATGTTGAATAGACAATTTCCCTGTGGTAGTTCACCGTGGCAATATGTAATTTCTTTTTTGATTTTAGTGCGCTGAAGACAATCATCAGAGATTTCCGCGCTCCATCAGCATTCCCGAGAGAAAGAGTTATTCTGCTAACTTCGACAAAGTAAGTACAAAAAGATTATTGCATATTAGTGTAGTTGCGATGGTTATTGAAGGGTAGCCGATAAGGAAAAAATAACAAACATAACCATACAAAGCAGTACTGACGTAAAAGCACATCCGAGAGCAACTAGCAGTGATCACCTTATCCATTCAGGCACGACGCTGATATTCAATCAGCAAAAATGTACGCAGACCAGATTCGCGCACAAGGTTCACTGATCATAATCTCTGTCGGATCGGATATTGGAAATTTGGGAACCTTGGCTTCTCCTTCTGATGCACTCCCATGGAAGGACACCACAAACCCGAACGATGTTGCCAACCAAGTGGAAAACATACTGAGTAAGTGGTGGTGGGTAATCCTAGTGAGAAACAGTGTCTGCCTTGACAATGAGCAAATTGGCAAGAAATGCTCAGTCTAGGTTATGTAACAAGTTTTTTTCAGCAAATCCGTTGCCAACGCCTACGCCTGGACCGACCACTACAACCACCACCACTCCACAACCTCCCACAAGTTTGTTAGAGAGATATTATTGCTATTTTTTACGATAATATTTATTACTATGAGCAACACAAATAATATGTTTGCAAGTTTTATGGCAATATTCAATATGTCTGACAACAATGTCTGATATGTTGGACAGCGATGGTTGCTTGATTACGGCAAACATTACATTGTCTACATCTAGGTTTGCAACCAACGACAACCACAGTGCCCAAAACAACAGGTCCCACAACGTCACCCACAATTCCTCCAGTTGGCTGTGACAAGTCCATCATTCTGCTCATGGATCAATCAATGGCGTTGCCCACATCAGACAACTTCAACGATGTAAATTATTATCTAAACAATATGTTCATGTTTTATTTTGAGGGATTCGTATTATTCTGGTATGAACGTAATAGAGCAGCGTTATGAACTACTCGAGTTTCACTCTAAATTGGTCTATTGCAGTATAAACAATGGGTCGAGGTCTTGGTTTCCTACTGGACGGTCGGTCCAACGCATTCTGCTCTCGCAGCAGCCTCATACACTGCGAAGTCAATGAACACATTTGCATCATTCGATATTATAAGCACTTCGGAGCTTATTCAATTGATTGAACAATCGGTCTTCTACCAACACAATGCCCCAGCCGGAGTTACCAGGTATTTATTGTTTCATTTGGTATTATTATATGTGTACACTGATCGAATAATAAGCATGGAATAACATAGCCAGACGGCAGATTCTTTAATTGTAAAGAGTTTCAGAGTTCTTCGAGCTGCCACACAGCTCCTTCCAAGCAACAAGCAGACTGTCACGATTCTGCTAACAGCTTCCAGGTAGTTCTATGTCCCAGTTTGTCCAGAATCGAACATATGTTTATCAGTTAAGGATAGTAATTGGATATATTTGTACTTTTTAGTGATCCTGCCGATATGGCCAGTGCACTTCCGTATGCCACGCAATTGAAGCAGAGTGGTAACTCGGTCATTACGGTCTCCTTTGGCAGTGCAGACGCGTCATCGGTATGTGTTGGAATATTTCTCGAATGTTTTTTTTTTTTAATTATAATATGAAAGTTTAGCTAGTAATACTCAACGTATCAGTACTTTGTGAATAATTATTGTTTCCAGCTTGCGTCCTCCCAACAGTTTGCATTCTCTTCTGCTTCGTATGCTGGATCAAACGATTTGGGGCACAAGATCACCAATGCACTCTGTCTGAACCCGCCCCCACTTCCCACAACAACAGTCAGGTATGCTTCGTTTGTTGCTTACCTGAAACTATATTGCGTGTTGCCCGAGGAGCACTTATACAATTACTTATGTAAGTAATTGTGCGACATATTTTCGCATTAACGTTAATTTGGTAAGTAACTTATGACAATTTCCCCCATTGCTAGGCTTTATGAGTGTAACTGGTGCTTACTGGTTCTCAACCTTAAAGATGTGTTCTAAATAGTGTCCAGTGCAATATAAACCATCTTAATTTTAGCCCAACAACTCAACCAATGACTTCTCCGATTCCAACTCAATGGAGCTGCGATGTTGATTTGGCGCTTATGGTCGACAGTTCCGACGCCACAGGAAGTGAGGACAACTTTGGCTTTGTAAGTTTTATGCCTGACTTGTCATTGATCATACTGCTCCCAAGCAATTATGCGGGGCTGGATAACTAGTCAAGATCTGCCCGTTGCGAGGATCTCTTTTTGAAGACGGCAAACATATAGACACCCTTGTTTCATTAGTAAACCGCCACTAAACCCTACCCGGCACATATTCATGTTGATGATATAATAAACGTTTAGGTGGTTGATTACGCCGTCAGTCATCTGACAACCTACTGGAATATCGGTTCGGAGCATCAAGCTGCTGCCATTTTCTATTCACAGACGTACACCATGGTGGTAAGTGTCTCTTCGTTATCTTAATCAATACACGTCATTCTAAAGTGTTTATTTAGCTAATTATTAAATCTATTTTGATAGTTGAACAAACCTTGTAACAAATTTATTCAGATGGACAGGGTTTGGAATTACAAGGATAGCAACGACTTTAACTCGATGGTGCGAGCTCATCAATATGACTACTTTGGAAGCCCTCCAAATATGACAAAGTATGTACAAATGTTTAACCAAAGAGAACTGGAATTTCAAACTTGAAATTAAGTAAGCAAAATTGAAAAAGAACGAGTTCCAATTCCTGGGGTTTTATGCGTTAGACATACTGTCCTTCATACGTAACATAGAAACTTTTAGGGGACTGCAAGCACTGAGAGACAGCCTTCCTCACCGCCAACACAAAGAAAGACTGCTGACCGCTCTAATGTTCGTCAATCAGAGGTTGGTATTATTGACTTAACCGTTTGGTTAGCTATACAGCATATGGCTTTTCCAGGATTTTCACTCAAAAGCAAAACGAGAGTTAAATTAAAGATAATGTGTGTGATCGTCTCGGCTAATTGAAAGTAATCACCTTACTGACACAGTTTCCTTTCAGTACATACGAGGACTGTGTTACCGCTCAACCAGTTATCCAGGGAATCCAAAGTGATCTCGGTCGCGTTGACTTGTTCAATTTGATTCTCATTGGACACGGACCAAATATTGATGGTATAATGTCATTTCGTCTAATTTGTTTTAGTGAAGTGGTACATACAGTTTTTTTGCCAAAGACAAACACTTTTTTAAGAATTAAATACTTGCAGGAGATTGCATGCGAGCCTTGACAGGAAACGTGATTAACGCTGAACCGTACAACAACATCCTCTTTCAATGGGTGATTGACTATTAATTTGTTTATTAATATTACTATTATAACTGTTATTTCTATGCTTTGAAATATGCTCTTTTCTCAAAGACCGATACCTAATGCTTGCACACAGTTGGTGCATACACGATTACTCAATTCATTAAAATGTTTTAGCTGGATGATCATACTTGTTGGTACCGCGATCCGCCAATCACACTTGGACCCCTTCCTGGTACGACCACAACAACTGTGATTCCTACCACAACTACCGTACCAGTGACGACAACAACCAGTGAGATTTTTATTTTTGCTTCATGAAGTAGAATTACAAGGTAATTATTACTACATTGCTAAAACTATAACATAATATTCATGGATACTTACAACGTATATGTAAATGTGTTAAGCTCCGACTCCTCCGCCATGTCCTGATTGTTACCCAGACAAGGACGCGCTGGTCTTAATCTTGGACGCATCAGTAAATGGAAGCTCTATGGTACGTAATAGTCGGGATTTGATCATATTTTTCCTCTTGAACGGAACAATGAAAAGCGGCATCACCTTGTTTTCAGATCACTCAACAAAAGGCTGCGATCAACGCATTGGTCACAACAAAGTGGACGCACTTCGAAAGGGTCGCTCTTGGAGCATTTGCTTCTTCGAACAAAGACTTCCAGCCAGTCGCCCTGTTCGGTGACCTGACCAACAAGGCTGATTTGTCGGCATTCCTCAACATTATTATGCCAACTCAAGGAACAGCTTCCCTCACGAAGTAAGCGGTGCAAGTTTTTTCAGGAATTATCCTTATCGTTGGTCAAAATTAGGGCATTGCTTTATGAGCAAAAGAATTTATCTGAGTGTAGAAGATATGTTCTTTTTTTGTGTTGCAATTAAACAGAACTAAAATTGCAACTACTTTTGTGTGAACAGAGTGGAATTCCTAATTAAAATTTCAGTGCTCTGAAGTCGATCCTGAAACAATTTGCCGCGCCCAGGTCATTCCCAACGGAAAGAGTCGTGCTGTTTACAGCCACCAAGTTAGTGATCAATTGTATTAAAAACAGCGGATTCAGCACACATCACAACGACGTACTGAATTCCCGAATTGAAGGCATAAATGAAGATAAACATAGAAGGAAATTCCTGTTTTTATCAGTGTGCGTACAGTTACAAAGAAGAATATTGAATTTTAGGGATCCCGCTGATATCCAGTCAGCCATGACCTATGCCAGCCAAGTTCGCGCCCGAGGCTCCTTGACAATTATTTCCGTTGGATCCGACTCTGGAAACTTGGGTCAATTGGCATCTCCTTCAGAGGCAGTCTCTTGGAATGACACCTCAAATGTGAACGATATCTCCAATCAAATCACCAACATTTTGAGTAAGTGAAATGCTAATGGCGCTCGTTGAGGACAATTTTGTGTTGTTTCTTGTTAATCAGCTTGGCATACTTATGATTCTTCCAGCGAATCCCATTCCGACCACATCGCCTGGCCCACCGCAGACGACGACGCCAATTGTAACGACACAGCCTGGAATTACCACAAGTGGTCCCACACAAGGTAGGACGATTATTCACTTTGCCGGCTTATCAGTAGGTCATATCTCGGTAATGTTGTCCTTATTATCCTGACTCCGGCAAACTACCCGAATGCCTTATAAATAATTTCTAGGTCCACTTGGTTGTTCAAAGGATATACTTCTTTTGTTCGATTCCAGTGCAGCCATGATAACACAGGACAATTTCGATCAGGTCGATCCTTTTTCATGATAAAGAGCGACAATTGTCATGTGAGTTAGTTAACACTAAAGTCATATGTTTTTTCAATAAGCAACGTTTAATTTCAGTTGAAATTGTTCGTAACATCTTCGCTTCTGCCTGAGTGGGCCATCCCGCAGACGCCGATTTCAATTGCCACATTCGATTCGACCATCAATGTGATCAACTCTTATGGAGATCTGACTTCTCTGACTGAAGCACAACAACTTGTCAATCAGCATGCGAAATTCACAGATAGAACAGCATCTCTAACCAGGTAAAGGGCACATTATGATAACTAGGAATGGGTGTTTACGTCCGGCTCACTACCAGTGTGCATACTATATTGTGGGCAGTGTTATATGGAACTATCTTCTTTGATCTTTACAATAGATATTTAAGCTATTTGATTCAATCCATTCAGCACACTGCGTCGGGCCGTCAGCCTTCTTCCACGGAAAGAAACACTATCGACTATTCTCATCACAGCGTCCGGGTAAGCAAATGGAAGCAATTTTTGTACTATAGAATGTGCAATCACCAAAATGAGGTTGATTCCTTTGGCAGCATTAAATCTACTATATTCTTTCAGTGATGCAGCCGATGTTGCTACGGCCAAAAAGTATGCTGATCAAATCAAACAGAGGGGAAATACACTCTCAATTCTAGCACTCGGAAACTACAGTCTCCATGCTGTCAGAGATGTGAGTTTTAGAATAATGTAAAAGCTGCAAAGGTAACAATCCTTATCCTGTACATCTAATTGTTTGCTTGCTCTTTTTTTTTTGCTGTACGCTCTCGATATAGTGAGCTCTCGATATTTAAGCTTGCCTCCGGTTCCGACTTCGTTGTTTCATCACCATCGTTTATCATTGCTAAGTCAGTGGCTGACCAGATCACTAAAACGCTCTGCATTCCCGCACCAACATCTCCGGCTCCACCGTGAGTTTTTTTCAAATCGCATTCTATATGACTTTATGAACCACGAAACCAAATAACAACTCATATTTTGCAGAACCACTACGATGCCGTCTACAACAACGACAACAACTGTTCCACCGATCACCACAACGTTCCCATCTCCATTCTCCTGCATGGCAGATATCCTCCTTGAGCTTGACAGTTCAGACAATACCGGAAAGGACAATTACAGAAAGGTACTTTCGAGATACAGCTAGCTCACAACGTTATTAATCAATGGCTGTTAGGAATCTTGTTTAGTTGTTTTTCTACTCCTGTCGCAAACATTCCTTTTAGATTGTTGACTTCCTATCGAATAGCCTCGTCCCAACATGGCATGTCTCGCCAACCGATACAGAGGCGGCTATTGTCTCCTATGTAGGCGACACAGGAATATTCTACGCGAACGCATTCAACTATCCCGATAGTAACGCATTGGCAAATGCCATTCAAAAAGTTGAATACATTGGAGGAGAACCAGGCATTGCACAGTTGGTTTCCTTTTACTAAATAGCAGCAGTGCCAGATCTCCTTTGCACTCGGTTTATAGACAATATTTGTTCTTACATCATTTTTCTTTCAGAGGTCTTCTATTCGCCAGTATAGGGCATCACTTTAAACGAGCCAACTCAAGTCTGGTCACGATTCTGTTCACGCACACAAGGTTTGTGTGATTCTATTCCTCATATTATTTTTGCTAATACACTAATAGAAATTATGTTTCATTCTTTTTTTTTCACCTTTTTCACCGCCCATTGTACACATCATATGGTTAAACTTGAGTTATGTTCAGTGACCGTGCGGATGTGCTCGCAGCCATCCCGCTCGCTACTGTTCTGTCTGGCGAACTGATCATCGTTGGATTAGGCCCTAACGTGAATGAAGGATACCTGAAGGCACTCACGGAAAACGTACTCGTCGCGCAAACCCTTACTCCAGACTTCGCGGCCAAGGTTAGTTTTCATCAGTTTAGTTTCTATTAATTGATTGTTTGTTTTATATATATATATATATACCAGTCGCCAGGCGCGCTATCGCGCGCCTGGCGCCTGGTGCTCGGGTCGTCGCGGCCTTCGGCCGCTCCGACCCTCGCTTCAATTTGTGCTCGTCGTCGCGCTTATATAAGTTCGGAGCGTGCCGGCGAATAGACCCTATAGTTGCTTTGGACGGATTCATCGCGGTCCCCTTCCGCGGCTGTTCCGATTCCGATTTATCCCGCAACGTCACTAAGAAAGTTCGGAACGTGCCGGTGAATAAACTCTATAGTTGCGTTTGCCCGATTTGTCGCGGTCCCCTTCCGCGGCTGTTCCGATTCCGATTTATCCCGCAACGTCACTAAGAAAGTTCGGAACGTGCCGGTGAATAAACTCTATAGTTGCGTTTGCCCGATTTGTCGCGGTCCCCTTCCCTTGTTGCTTTTATCCGGCAACGTCACTAAGAAAGTTCGGAACGTGCCGGTAAATAAACTCTATTAGTTGCTTTGGTCCGATTCGTCGCGGTCCCCTTACCCGACTGCCCGATTCCGATTTGTCCCGCAACATCAATAAGAAAGTTCGGAGCGTGCCGGCGAATAGACCCTATAGTTGCTTTGGACGGATTCATCGCGGTCCCCTTCCCCGGCTGCTTTTATCCCGCAACGTCACTAAGAAAGTTCGGAACGTGCCGGTGAATAAACCTTATATTTGCTTTTGCCCGATTCATCGCGGTCCCCTTCCGCGGCTGCTCCGATTCCGATTTATCCGCTACGTCACTAAGAAAGTTGGTGAACAATGTAAGAAAGTTCTTAATAAAAGGTGAATAAAACCCTATGACTTTGGCCCAAGTCGAAGCTGAGTGCGCCCGCTCCTCTTCGCTCTCCTCATAGCCAGATCCAGGGAGCTACAGAAGTATAATTTATCACGCCTGTATATTACCTGGACGCGAGTGGTCACCCGGCTGTTCCGCTTCTGCCATGAAAATATGGTTTTGCCAGGAAGTTACTGTATAGCCATATCTCATTAAATGCTCTGTAACATCGCAGGCCATAAAGGTCTACACTCTCTCATTTACATATGTTCTTTTCTTATTTCCTCTCGGTGTCTGCACATGATGATAAATCGTACAACTTTTGTATGGGAGTGTTAGAACAGCTTATTTTTAAGGAAATATAATTAAGCCGCTATGAAAACGAAAATAATAAGTCAATATGTTGCTGACTAATGTGTATGTTCATTTTTTTTCTAAATACGCGCACTTCAAAAATGGCAACTTCCGCGTGGTACTTGGTAACTTCCACGTAAATAAGATTACGCTAAATGTTAAAAATAATCGGAGCCTAAGCTTAATTCTGAAATTATATCCATTTTTTTCTCTCGTCTCTCTCTTCCTCCTCTGTTTCTCTAAATCTCTCTAAAAAGTGCACTCTCTCGCGCTGTGTTCGCCTCTTTCCTCTCGGTGTCCAGCACATGGTGAACAATCGTACAACTTTTGTATGGGCGGGTGAAATAGCTTACTAAGGAAATATAATTAAGACGCTATGAAAACAATAATTATAAGTCAGTATGTTACTGACTACTGCGTTTGTTCATTTTCTTCCAACACACGCGAACTTCAAAACTCGACTTTGCCGTGGAGTTTTTTCTATGGCTCTCCACGTGGCAACTTTCACTTAGATACGATTATGATAAATGTTAAAAGTAATTAGAGCCCAAGCTTAATTCTGAAATTATATCCATTTTTTCTCTCGGCTCTCTCTTTCTCCTCTCTTTCTTTGAATCTCTCCAAAAAGCGCACTCTTTCGCGCTCTGTTCGCCTCGTCTCTCTCGTCGAACTCGATCGATAATTTTCCCTTTTCTCAAAGTTCAACAAAGTTGCCATGTTTTAAGCTGTAGCTCACGACTGCGGCGGAATACAGGGAAACTAATGGTACTTCTCGCTGGTAGTTTATCACGGGGAAGGTGGTGGGGTGGTTATTGATGGCCGGCGCGCACTTTGATTTTTAGGTGTCTCCAAGCATTAACTTTGAATTATCGATTTTAATTAGTTATCGATCGATTTTCCATGATGTAAATCTTGGTCAATCTATTGTGCCATCATTCTGGTACATTGAGTCCGGTCCCATTCTGCACACTTTCTTAGTTGAGGAACGGGCACGACGCAAAGTGGACAGACACGATTTTCCTTACTCGTTTATATAATAGTAGATAGATTGCCCCTAATTAGATGCATTAGTTTCATCTGTCAACGTGTAAGTTGATTTCGAGCTATTGAAAAAGTGTATTATTTTCTAACCGTGTTTTCAGTGCTGAAAAGAGTGAAACAGAAGAAGTGGGTAAACTTTCCATGCATTTAGATTGCATGCAGATTGCACCTTTTTGTTTCATCACTCACAGCTTATTTTTACGCTTAAAGGGTGGCAGTCACTACAAAATCGTCGTTTTTACACGCTTTTCATAAAATATACTAAGATATGAAGAAAAATATGGTACCGGTACCAAATTACAGCAAAACGAACGCAGGGAGAGAAATCACTTTTTATGAGTTTTATTAGTCTACAGTAATTTGCAATTGCCTGTATTGCGGTTGATAGGAAATCCCCGCAGTGATAAACCACCCGCTAGGTGTAACACTGCAGGATGTTTATTCTCCTCGCAATTGCCTATATGCCCCGGCGACGGTAATTTACCCAAACTCACTCTCATTGATTTCTCTCCCTGAGTTCGCTTTTTTTTGGTTCTTTTTACTGGCTGCATTATTGTCCTACATATCTTCCTATATTTAATAAAATCCAATAAAAAGGTTGAATTTGTAGTGACTGCGTCCCTTTAACACTTTCGTTTGCATACCTGCATGCAAATTCTTCTTTCATCAATATTTTTGCATCTTTTTTCAAGCACAAGCATGAAGCATGTATCTACATTTCTCATGTTTTGTTTGCAGTAGTGCATGTACAGTAAAACAGCCGCGTGATAGTGAGAGATCTCCTTTGATATTCTTTCCTTTACATTACATATTGTTCAGCTGAACGCTTTGATCTGCAATGGTCAACCAGGAAGGGAGACATTGGCACCAGAGACAACAACTCTACCAACAACTTACCAGCCAATCACCACGACACCGACGCGTCAGTTACATAATTTACAGTTACAAAGTTACAAACTAATACCATGACATGTCTTTGTAATCATCCTTCTCAAAAGTTCTTCTCAAATTTCCAAGGAACGCAACAACACTGCAAGGAAACAACAGCACTGCAAAACTATCCAAGTTATACCATAGTAATTTTTCAGCCATTCAACCTTGTGACAACTGTTATCCTCCAATGTCCAATATTCTTATCGTCATTGATGCATCCGAGCAGCTAACTGCAGCTGATGTAAGTTGAATACATTGAGGAAAGGTTCTTGCTTCCATTGAAGTCATGCTCCTCGCTCACTTTGTACTTTTCAGCTCACGAGTGAACTTAAACTGATCACCGATGATTTGTTGGGCAATGCCGCTCATCCATGGAATACACCGCAGCGACTTGCCATAGCTGCTTACTCAGGTATGAAAAAAAAATATTCCATAAGGATTTTGGTATTGTGTTCTTCTACCTGTACAAATCAACCTAACAGTATATTCAGTTCATGTATGCTAGCGGAATTGAACGATTTCTTCTTTATTTCAGACTACCGCCACTTTGCTGCAATGGTGACCTACGACGATCTAACGAGCATCGATGAAGCACGCACCATTCTGAACGGAATTAGTCTGATGACTGGAAAGGGCAATGTCACCAAGTTTGTATACATCTCTAAACTTTAGCAAGTGTTTCGCCTGCTGTAATGAAGCATATATGTAATGTGTGGAACACAAAATAACCCATACATTTAGTGCCTTGAAACGAGCTGTGCTGCAATATCCCCCAATGCCGAAATATGGAAAACAACACACAATTTTCCTCACTGCAAGCACCGATGCGGACGACTTCAAGCAAGCGGCACCGTATGCATTAAAACTCCAGGTACTGTCTGCATGTTTATGCTGATTTGAGTACGTTGTTTGGTTGAACTGGAATTAACATGTTTACTTCAGACAGCCGGTACATTGACGGTTATCGGTATCAATCAAAAGGACTCATCTGTCATTCAACAAATTGCTTCTACCGGAGACGCCATTCCTTGGCCGAGTACCGCTGTCAGAACTGGAATTGCGGACAAAATTGATGATACAATTGGTGACTTTTCATATCTAGGCCTTCACTAACTCAAATAATGCGGAAGCTTATTTGATGTGTTGTCAAATGCCAGTCTTTCGGTTGGTAATTCAGCTGTACGATTATTCAGCTCCACCCTCAAACTCTACCACGACTAAGGGACCCACCACCACTACGGCACCAACAACTCCGTCGACAACGACTACATCACCAGGAACAACTCCGACTCCTGTTGGATGCGGAAAAGCTGTACTTCTGCTCATTGATGAATCAAATGCTATTCCCGACCAAAATAGCTTCAATTCGGTTCGTTGAATTCACTTGTTTTTGAACATTCATAGAAACCAATATTTTGCAACTGTTCAACACATAATGAGAACCTTAAATTCTTTGTGTGACTGTTCTCAAGAAATACTAGTCAAGCTTTCAACACTTTCAGATGAAGACCTGGATTGAATCACTGGTGCAGATTTGGCCAGTATCTCCACAGGTCACACCAGTCTCGGCCACAGCATTCACTTCCAAACTGATTGACAGTTTTGCCTCCTACGAAGATATGAAGAACTCAAACGAACTAGTGCAGCTTCTCGACTTGTCTCTCAGTTATCAGTCACAAATGTCGGCCGGACTATCGAGGTAAACAAATATATATCGACCAAGAATGTTTCACTTTCCTATATTAAACGTATCGCTTTCCTCTTCAGGTTGTTTGTTTGTTTACATTAATCTGGGCTTCGCGGCTATGGTTTAGCCTATGGTTTCTTTACAGGGCAATGAAGGCCGCGAAACAGATGCTGCACCCATCGAAGCAGACATTCACCATTTTGATCACAGCAGACAAGTTTGTTTTATTCAAGTTTTAAAAAATCGTAGGAAAACACATGATGATAATGTAGCTGAATTGATAAAACCTTATTTCAGAAATTCCTCTGATGTCGACGCCGCCCTTCAGTATGTTGACGCCCTCACAAATAATGGAAACGCAGTGATCACTGTGTCGCTGGGTGGAGCCGATGTGTCAAAGGTCAGTTTTCTCAAAAATATTGCAAGAATGTCGTAATTCGCTACCAATTGGCATGATGCATGAGTGTTCTTTGTCAATATCAGGGAAATATATACATAAAACATTTTTATAGTTGGCATCCTCTGCGCAGTTTGCCTTCTCCTCAGTGTCGTACCAAGGAAGTGTTCAATTGTCTCAACAAATCACAAAAGCTCTCTGCTTGACACCACCCCAGAAGACAACAACGACACAGACAACCGTAGCGTGAGTTTTATGATTGTGATGGTGTTGCCATAAAAATTAAGACAAAGCCGTTTGTTCATTTCAATATTGTCCCCTTCGCCGCCTTAATAGTGGCGTCATTGCTGAAAGTTCATGTTTGTAATCCGTTCTCACTTTGTTAAGGCCGCCAACCACGACAACACCATTAATTTTCCGCTGCAACCCTGACGTCTTCTTCCTGTTTGACAGCAGTTCGGCAGTAGGATCAACCGCTGAATTCACAAAGGTTTTTCTTCGATTCTCATACGTCCGCTTGGTATTTCAGCACAAAAACTAGTTTTTATATGTGACCTGTTATTACTGCAGTCAAAATTTGTGTATTCCAGATGGTCAACTTCGTCACTGACACGCTCGTGCCTGGATGGCCCATTTCGCAATCGGGAGTGGAGACAGCCGCATTCTTCTACACAGGCCACGTAAGCTCATGCTTTCTTGGTATTATTTTCTAATTCATTAAATTGAACTTCATATACGGCTTCCTATTTGCTGACTTAGTTTTATAATAATGAAGGACCGAACCCTAAATTTAGATTATCACTGAATTGCGAAATCGTCTGAACTTCAACAGTTCTACCGAATTCGTCAACGAGCTGCGTCCTTACAACACTGATTATTACGCCGGATACGTCAGTGTGCAGTAGTAAGTTAGCATTAAAGCTGGTTGAGAACTGAAGTGGAACTTAACAATCAGTGACATACAAGTAAGCACAGTGCTCATATAATTCTCCTGCTACCTGTGTGCTAATAAGATCATCATTTCAATGTCAATTAAATTTTTTTAGCGGAATTGCCACACTAAAAACGGCTCTCACGAAACGGACAAGAACCACACCAGCTGCGGCAGTCCTCTTCACCTACTCATCGTAAATTTTCTACTTTCGTCATATTGATTCGTAATTTTTAAGGACTCATACCTCCATCAAAACCGGCGAACTTATACTGTGACATTTTAGTGGGTACAACGATATTGCTGCAGCTTCCGCGCTTCTTTCGCAGATGCAGGTCGATTTGATTGTTGTCGGAATGGGAAGTGCTCAGGAGGAGTATCTATCCGCACTGTCCAACCAAGTCATTACAACTCAATATGGAGTCGCGATGGCCAATCAAGTAAGATCAATCTTTTATTCTTTCATTCGTAAGTGTACTGCTGCTTGGGTTGATAATTGCGAGACATTATGCTGGGCTTCGGTAATGTGTTGAATGCCAATATACAGCGAAGGTCTATAACATATTGTTATACCAACTACTTCATACGTTTCAGATTAATGCAATGCTCTGCTCTGGAAATACCAACCCGCAAACATTGCCCCCAACCTTTGCACCAACGACTGCCATTCCGACCACCACCACGACACCCATCATTCCCACGTTCCCACCAACAAGTACGTATTTTTTTCATCACAAAAACAAAAATCAGTTCAACTTTTATTGGTTAACAACTATTCGTATGCCACGAAATGTACTCACATGACATCGTGTCGTATTTATTATGATAAATTACTTCAGCGCCGTACGTAAGTCCGTGCCCTGACTGCAACCCAGTTTCCGCGTCTATTCTGGTCGTTTTTGATGCATCAATCACCGGATTCCTCACGGTTTGTGTTTTTTTTGTCCTAATTTAACAATAGCTTGTACATTTTCAGTATATTGTTGCATAACTGTAAAAGCGAGTTGGCGCTTTCAAACATACATCACTGAAAAGGTTATGTCAAAGTAAAATTAACGTCAACTAGAAGGGCGGATAATTCAATGCTTCTGGTTTCAGTTGGACAATCAGAAGGCTGCGATAATTTCGATGAGCGAGAAGTGGAATCACTACGAGAGAATGGCAATTGGAGCATTTACTTCCACCACAAAGGACTTCCAGCCAATTGCGCTCTTCGGAGATATTGCCAACCACGAGGAACTGAAATACTTTGTTAATTCGGCTTTGGCTAGAAACAAGAACGCATCGCTTACCAAGTAAGACCTTCATACGAATTATACAATTATTCAACACACAAATGTAATTGTGAATGAAACCAAACGATCTTATTATTATGTTTTGAAACAATGTGCGCATTTAGTGCTCTGAAGGCTGCCTACAACATGTATCCACCAGCACCACAGTATGGAATTGTCAAAGTTGTGCTCTTCACATCGACAAGGTGTGATGTTTTGCGACTTTCAAAGTCTAAGCCCTCAGAAAAAGAAACACACAGAACACGCAAGACAATTGTAGAGGCACTGTGTCTTCTTGTTCAGTCACTTCTTACTTTACGACATCATTTACAACTAATGTTTCAGCTCACCTGACGACATTGCATCAGCTCAACAGTATGCCACGTTAATAAGAGGCAAGTGATCTCGCTTATGATCTCGCTTATGCATACATCTATGTACGAATCCTAATATATTGCCTTGTTTAAATTGCACAATAGGCGTGTGTTCAATACTTACAGTATATTACATTTAGGACGCGGTTCTCTGACAATCGTTAATGTGGCAACTACTGACAATGGGTTGAGCACACTGGCCACACCTGGCGAAGTGGTGGCTTGGAAAAACACCAAGGACTACGATTTCCTTGCGAACCAAATTAACGGAATTCTGAGTGAGAATTGACATCCTCATTTTTAATCACTTAGAATATCTTTAACTCGGGTATGTGTTAAATTCATACAAAACCAAACGAAGACCAAGCAAAGAATCCGCAATGGCGACAGGTCTAATTGTTAATTACGTCAAATACGCATTATAATGTATCGCTGCACACACAAGTTAGCATAATACGTAGTGTTAGTAAAAAATGTTATAGACGCCCCAATACCAACTGGTCTTCCATTTACTGGTTCAACAACAACCGGGACAACACCGCCCACGACGCCGATGAAAACAACAACCACAGCAGCTACCACCCCTATGGTCACCACGACGATGTCCACGCAAAGTACGCAGATTTTTTTTGATTTGCAAATGATAAAGCAATCCTTAAACGTCTGAAATTGCGGTTTAAATGAGAACTGTCAGAAAGAAGTTGTATTCAAGTTTTGGTGTTATTCAGAAACCGTTCCGCCCCTTCCCTGCAAGCGGAACATTCTTCTGTTGATCGACACAAGTTCGGATGTCTATGCTGTTTATAATAAGGTGCTCTTTTGCCACATAAATACTATATGATAATATTATATTTTTGGAACTAATGAATGCTTATAGCAGTATCAATACCAAAAGTTAATGTTTTATGAGATAGTGCCTTCGTTGCCAGCTCCAATGTCCAACTTTTGGTGAAAATTGTATTCGTAAGGACCTCTTTTCAACGTAAATGTATTACAGCTGCGTTCATTCATCTCGACGGTTCTTCTACCAGAATGGCCTCTTCTTACATCTCCGCTATCGATATCATTGTTCGATTCCAACGTTTACCTTCTGGGTGACTTCGGAGATATCAATTCCCTGGCTGCTGCCCAGTCTTTAGTCGACAACACATTTGCCAAAAATGGTGTTGAATCTTCAATCGCAAAGTAATTTTACAGAAACGTTTTAAATAAGAATGAATGAGAGAAGTGATTGATAGAAGTGTCTGTTCCAGCATATCGTTTCATCCGTAGTAGTAATAAATGTGAGAATGTTGTTCATGTCATTATTTCCAGGGCCTTGCGACAAGCATACGTTCTTCTGCCAGGAGACGCCATTGTTGATGTGGTACTAATCACCGCTTCTGGGTGCGTGCTCTATGAATTTGAGTCGTTATGTTTGAAGACAACACACATTTTTTCTTAATTTTCATACCGAGCTCTACTTTAGAGATCCCGACGACGTTGCAAAGGCCATGCCATTCGCTGACCAGATTAAGCAGAATGGAAACGCAATCACCGTATTCGCTTATGGAGGATTTGAGTCTGCACAACTGCAGAAGGTAAATATTTGATCATCACTGTTAGTGAACATATTGCTTGTGTGTTGGAGTTACGGTGCTGCATTTGTTTTTTTGCGTAATATCGTCCGTTTGCCGTTGTTGGCCATGTCCTATCGGCTAGTACATATATGAATCATAAGTTAGAACAAACTTGCAGCTTGCCTCAAGCCCGTCATTCATGGTTACGTCATCATTTGATGGACTCACTAAAACAGTGGCAGACCAAATAACCTCGACTCTCTGTCTTCCACCACCGACCGTCATGCCGACCACGTTAGTTTTTTTTGTTGAGCATACAGACATAATATTCACCATTTTCATTTCGTAATAAACGGAAGACTTGATATGAAAAACCAGTAATATACTGCTAACATGCTAAATACAACAACACAACGCAATCGAAACATAAAAATTGTTTAAGTGGTCCAACAACACCTGCAGTGCAACCAACAACCGCTGCGCCAATATTCAAAAATTGTTCGATGCCCGATATTGTTGTACTCGTTGACAGCTCGGACAACATGCAGCAACTCAATTTCGAAAAGGTAATTTTGTTATAAGCCCCTTTGACTTTCAGCAGAATCAATCGTTTTTCATTTCATATAGAACTTTTATTGCGTGCAAGCAAAGAAAATCTTTTGCCTAACGAGCTTGAACGGTTATCATGAAGTCTCCGATTTGCGCACTATTAATGATATAGTTACACCTTTCAGACAATTGACTTCATCACAACATCTCTTGTGCCAACATGGAGCAATGTTGGTCCACAGGGCACGGAGGTTGGTGTGATGTTCTTCAACAAGGACTACATACACCTCGTCAGCGGCATCTTCGATTACAGTGACACCGACTATCTCATCAAAACAATCAACAGAGAACGCGAAGACGGATACCTTGGAGGACCAGGAGGAATAGCCAAGTAGTTTCTTCTCATATCGCTCACCTTATTTCAGTTTGATACGACCAGAAAATGTAGTTCTCGATTTCGGTGTTCGTA
Organism: Pelodera strongyloides; assembly: GCA_036852015.1. Taxonomy (NCBI): domain Eukaryota; kingdom Metazoa; phylum Nematoda; class Chromadorea; order Rhabditida; family Rhabditidae; genus Pelodera; species Pelodera strongyloides. The sequence continues at coordinate 44,400 of JAANDG010000345.1, read as the reverse complement.
TTTTCTATTGATATACACCTGATCTGATTACCATAGGTTATCTACATAACTTCCTCACGGTCGTATTCCTCTGATTACGTTAACTGACGAAACTTACGAAACTCTCACGATTTCTGGCATGATGATCGAGTTGAAAGAAACAAGACATAAAGTTGTGTTGTTTCAGATCTCTGCAACACACAAACTCTGTGCGCAGATTTGGACGCCCTACTTCAACACCTGCAACTATCCTGTTCACCTACACAAGGTAAGTTACAAATTGCATGCATTAAACTAATTTTTCATGTAGTAATATTATATATATATATATATATATATATATATATATATTATATATTACCGATATAGGGGTGAGCATTGAGTTATTTATAATACGCAAACACATCGTAATGAAGAATGTATGTATTACAATTATGTCGTCACCGCACTGATTCAGCGGATTCTCAAAGATCCGTTTCAGTGACTACACATCGGTCTCTGACGCCGTTGCAGCCGCTACCGCACTGAATGGTGAATTGATAATCGTTTCTATGGATCCGAATGGAAACGTGAAAAATCTGAAGGCTCTCACTGAAAATGTCGTTCAACCGGATGTCACTGTGGTACGCTAATGTTTCCCTCGCTAACAGTGAATTATTAGGGTTTACTTGGACGTTTACTAATTGTTCTAGGTAAATGGCCTTGTGTGCAGCGGTACACCAGGTCGAGAAACTCTACCGCCCGTCGTTGCCACAACGCCCCTTGCGACAACGACAACTACCGCACGGATACCTACCATGCCGACAGGTTGCAAAGTTTGACTGTAATCTTTGTCGGTTGTACTCTTTTTCGAAATTCGAACTTTTGCAGACGACTGTTTATCTGTACTCATACCGGTAAATACGGTACCCACACAGTACTCATAATGTGTTATTTTAGCGACACCAGTAAATAAGTGCACGGACTGCAATCCACTGGGGTCTTTGCTTATAATTCTGGACGCCGGAAAAGATGCGGCAACGGTGAGTTCTTACGGATAAATGAGATGAAATTTAATTACAGATTGGAACTGTTAACTATTTATTTTCTCCTTTCAGTTATCTGCTCAAGTGTCCGCGGTGATGCAGATGTCATCGACTTGGAACCACTACGAACGAGTTGCTGTTGGTGCTTTTGCTGGAACAAATGATCAGTTCCAAGCGGTCGCACACTACAAGGATATCCGATCGAGTGCTGACCTCTCCGGCTTCCTGCACTCCATTCATCTGGTTGCAGGAGGATCAGCCATGGACACGTAAGTGGTGTTGCTCTTTTCCTTGTGAAGTAAAGTAAGAAACATCTTTTGATTAACCCTAACGTCGACCGAATGTTAAAATGACTCGTTTTTATCGTGAGTCTTTGTCGTACTATCACTTTAGTGGTTTCCGAATTGCCGACACGGGATATTCGAGCGACGCAGGATACGGACCACAAAAGACCATATTGTTCACAACGTGCGTCTCATTCAGTTTATTGATACGTTTAATTAATAAATGAGTAGACAAATACATAATTGGGTATGTTTTTGCTTCGTTTCAATGAAAAGTATAGTTACCTTAGTTTCCATACATGCTTATTTTTTCAATTTAGCACCACCACAGGTGTGGTGAAATGTGTCACTTACGCTGCAAGTCTTCAAAGAAAGGGACTTGTTTCACTGGTCGGAGTTGGACTCTCACAGTGGACCAATGCGGCAGACACCCTCGCTTCTGCTGGCGATGCACTTCTCTGGACAGATACTTCAAAGACTGAAGACATCGTCGCAAAGCTGAACAACATCCTGGGTAAGGCATACATACAAATAATGTTTTTGTTTTCGCACAGCGTTCACAAATTGTACTTAGTTACTAACATGGATTGTATGTCATGTGTGCAGGAACCTCGCAAATTTTCACCACCGGCCCTATCTCAACAGCCGCAACAACTACCACAACTGTAGCCGCACCTACAACGACTGGTATGTTGGTTAAGCCTCTTATGAAATATTATTTCCTAAATCAGTCAATGACAAAAGCTTATCATAAGCACAAATATAACAAATCACTGTGCATGTGCATGCTGTAATTGGCATATTTAAATACTATGGTTTCGCATAATTTATGAACTCTCTATTTTTAGAAATGAAGGCGTTATTTTAAACAATAGCAGCCAATACCATATTTCAGCTACACTAAATCCTTGTCCCGACTGCTATCCTTCCTATGGAAATGTGTTATTCATCGTTGATTCGTCTACTAATGTAGGAGCAACCAATGTAAGTATTTTGGCTAAGGGTAACATCCTCCTTATGGATACATCTGCTCGAAGTTTGTAATATATTGTGTTTTAGTTGCCCAAAGTGAAGGACCTGATCACTTTGATGGGGAAAAATTACAACCATTGGGAGAGATTCGCGATAGCCAATTACGATTCGGCATATAATCAGGACGCAAGTTACGGAGATGTGAGGTCGAAGGATGACTTCAGTGGTGTCCTGCAAACCTTCTACGCATCCAAGCAATCACCGAGTATCACTGCGTTAGTCGTTGAAATGTGTAGTTTATTTCTTACCGCTGATTCGAAAAACTCTCTCCGCAGCGTACAGTATGGTTTGTCATTAGATTCTCTAACAAACCATTTTTTTTTAAATCGATTTCGTGCTCTTTCTTTATTTATTTGTATTAATATATGTTTTCCAGGGCGCTACGGTCAGCTCTGGGTAATGTTCCAACACAAAACATCCAAAAGGTTGTATTGTTTGCCACGCAGAGTGCTCAGGCAGATGTTGATTCCGCTCTTCAGCATGCTCAGGTTAGTTTTGTTTTAAGCGTCATCGTGCTCTCAATATGTCCTCATGGGCACAAACGACGTTACAGTCTGACGACACCAACGCATATGCTTGGAAACGCGCACGTTTTACAAATTAACACGGTAATTTCAAATAGCATTGATTTCACTGTTCAATCGATATATTTTCAGAAGTTGCAAAAGTTGGGTAGCGTTACTGTCGTCGCTTTGGGAGCAGCAAACGCTGGTCCTCTCGCTTCACTTGCCAGTCAAAACCAGGTCGTTGCGTGGAGCGATTACACCCCAACGGACGATATCTCTAATAAGATCAACAACATTCTCAACGGCGGAGGACCAAGCACAGGGCCAACAGTAGCCCCAGTATTGACAACTGCGGCACATGTGGCAACCTCAACTGTACCGTTGCCAGTTACAAGTAAGCACACAGCTGATTTATTTATTTTTTGATATTCTGGAAAGGTAATACCGTAAAATTAACCTGTTGTTTTAGGTACACCAAATCCTTGTCCCGACTGCTATCCCTCTTATGAAAACATTCTATTCCTGATTGATTCGTCTACCAATGTGGGAACGATCAACGTCGGTTTTTTATATAAGCGTATTATTGTTTTGATTGTTTTAACACCCATTTCACGCATCACTTATTTTCTTAAACGTTTCTTTTCAGTTGGGCAACTTGAAGGAACTACTGACACTGGTAGTGAAAGATTACAATTACTGGGAAAGGGTGTCTATTGCCAACTATGATTCGAATTTTAACCAACTCGCAAGCTACGGAGACGTGAATTCGAAGGATGTCTTCATCCATTTGCTCGAGAACTTCGTCGCATCAAATAAAGCACCGAGTGTCACAAAGTTAGTGTTAAAAATAGCACACTTTTCAACTATGTGTATGGATGATAGTCACTTGGTATATTTGTAAACTGGACCATGGTTGATTATCGACATTTATCGAAGCAGACTGTCTTGTACACTCAATCATGTGTACTCTAAAGGTCTACTGATTGCGAGACCATTGTTACAGGGCACTAAGATCGTCTTTGGGTATTACCCCAACACTGCCAAACCAGAAAGTCGTCTTATTTGCCTCACAAACTACACAGGCAGATGTTGATTCCGCTGTTCAGCACGCTCAGGTTGGTTGCTTGACATATTTGGGAGTCTTCTTTGTAGATATAAAACTATAACGAAGTTTTGCTAGAATCATTGAAGTTGTTCTGTTTGTGAAAAAAGCGCTCTTAATAATAAATTTATGTTCAGAAGTTGCAAAAGCTGGGTAGTGTCATTGTGGTTGCTTTGGGAGCGTCAGATGCAGGTCCCCTCAAAGCACTTGCCAGTCCAAACCAAATCGTAACCTGGAGCGACTACAACCCAACGGGCGCTGTCGTCACTAGGATCAATGACCTGTTGCAATGAGGCCTATGATACTAATTCGTAGCTTCTCAAATCGTCTAAGGCATATTAACCATACCTTCACTTGTGTTTACTCAGTCGCTAGAGCATGTAATGTTCAGTTCAATGTATCCTATGTATATCAAGCATAGCACATTCCTAATATGCTTGACTTGATGCGGGACGACGACAAACTAATTTATACTGTAACTGGATGGTGACAAAATTTTCATTGTAATGTATTGGAAGAAGTTTCAAATTTGTCATCGTCTTGCGAGAAGAGCTCAATTTATCAATTTTTTTTTTCATGCTCACTTAACCGCTTTAACTGTTTTATAAGTTTAATTAATAATACTAATTTTCAATCTCTATCTCGACTGTTCTCATCCTAATGAAGGTTTGGGTCTTCAATCTTTTTTTCCCTATATTTACGTCTATTTGTTTGTGTGTGATAATTAACGAGTACCGTTTGCTAATTGCTAAACTGTTTGTGAGGGCGAAGAAAGTGCCACATGCCCTTTGTATCCCAAGCGATTATATTCGAATTTTGTGTGGGGCTTCTAAATCAGAATTGTATTACCACATATAATTCGATTATTCAGCTAAATCTATCAAGAACGACATCCCTGGGTCGCTAAGACCATAACCACTGAAAAGCGCGTCACTATATCTTGTGTGTTTTGTAAATAAAGAAGTTTATATATTTATTTATTGCAAATCCAAGATAAGAGCACACGAAAATCGACACTTGGCAATGCAAGGATCGCCTTATTCAATGGAATGCAGTAAAGTTTAGAAAGTACAAAAGCTCACCAATTTCAACATTAGTGGTTCTGTTTTCTCTACAGCGATGTTTAAAAAATGTGTTGACGCATCGACAACTACCTATTTAGACGCGTTATGTATTGTTGATAACGTTAGCTAAATTATCTCCAAAGTAAGCATAGAGTAATTTTTTAAATACTATTGCTTTCTCGCATAAGCTATGGTTTAGTCGGATTTTGTGAAAGTGGTGTCCTTATTGATAGAGAGGCTCTATGTGGGTCGAGATCTCTCTATTACCCCTTTCACGCGGTTTGTTCCACTTCGCTGACGCGTGCACAAAAGCTTTTGCGATTTATCACTGCTATTGCGTTTCGTCCTTTCACTTGTTTTAATTTTTACGAAAACAGTAACGTCTTAAACAAAGATTTGGTCGATTCACGTGATAGGACATTTGAGTAGAGCTTTTCATGTATGCAAAGTATATATAAAAAGGTGTTGAAAACGTCTGCTGTTTTTTTGTACATATTGAACTGTTGCCCCCTGATGAAGAATCCAAAATACAAGGCGATATAAACAAGCTTCTTTAGCAATAGCTCCAAGGCTCTTCCTAGTGTTCATTCCTCCAAGTCGTCCCATTCAAATTGCCCTAAAAAAAGTGAACGAGAGCGGTGTTTTGTGTAGAAAAACAGCAGACGTTTTCAACAATGCTCTCGTTCTAGATCTTGATTGCGCATATATCTTTCAACATGGCTAGTTTGACTTATCAAATTGACGTATTAATTTCTCGCTTGGCATAGTAAAGACAAAATAGAAAACCTCGCTTGGCATAGTAAAGACAAAGTAGAGAATTTGGACAAATTTTAAAAAAACGATTGATGATAATTTGCGTTGCGTTGTGCATCTTTTACTCAAACGAGCTTTGCTGTGAAAAGGTTAAATTGCACCTTTAGATGCAGCAGTTTTTCTTCCTTCTTCTATTACTAGTTGTTCTTGTGCAATCAAGAGAAGAACCAGAAAGATCATGTCCACAAATTTCGGGAGCAGCTTGTTGTACAGCGCAGGTGATCAGTTTTTTCTGGTAATTATTCATAAAACACTATATAAGATTAGCCGAACTAATATCTAGTTTGGCTATTAAGTTTGGCTATTTTTGGCTATTCAGAAACACAAGTTTTCAGTGGGACGCCGAATGTGTGCCTACGAATTGCTTTAAATGGATAGTGAAGCATTGTCCCGAAAGGCGCTCGGCTTTTGGTAAGTACACTACAATATTCATTGCAAACATCTAAAATCCTTCTGTAGTAACTCGTCAGACAATAGTGAACTGCACAAAGAAGACCCAAGTCTGATTATCAGTGTTTTACACCACTACCACCACTCTTATGTTATTAGTCAACGATTCTGGGAAGGTTAAAAACATTTCTAGTAATTGAAGAATAATTTCACATTCGATTTAAATTGTTCAGGTCGGAAGATCGCTAAAGAACACATGAAAGGTGATCGTCGTCGTTCGCCGTCCAATGATTCTCTGGTAAGTTGCTTCAACAAATGTTTATCAAATGATCTGAGAACCTCTCGAGTTTTCAAATATTAAATATTGACGGACTTACAATAATACAATTATTGTCAGTATTGTATCGGCTCAAACTGGTGTGCACAATTTGTTTGTATTTGTAATAGTCTGTTATGTAGCGTCTGTTTTGAATAAGGACACACTCGTAGCTAAAAAAACAAGCCCGAGGCTGCAAACATTTATTTAGGGAAAATGTGGTACAGCTGAGAGAAATTATCAACCGTGCACATCGAAGAAGATCGCCAACAAGTTGTTCAAATCTTGTTGCGAACTCTACGTTCCCGAAGAATGTCACTTCATGTGCACATATGAGACCGATCAGTCGAAAACAAGGGAAATGGTTAGAGTTGTTACTACTGTATATCACTTTGGTACGCCACCACATACAGTAGTGCTGTTATTGAATTAAAGGGATTTCATAGCCTCATAATCCTAGAAGGGGTATGCAATGTGCCATTCAGGCGCTTATACCAAGAATTACATGTAAAGGTTTGTTGCATATTCTAGACATTTGGCTTATAAACACTTAAGACATTCCAACGCAATTCATAATGTCAAATTCAGTTGATCGATCTAGTGCAGCAAAAGTACTGTTCCATCAAGTATCTCTCCTCAATTCTTTATTGTGCCTCACAAAACAGAGACAATAGAAAGTGCTGTGCGGACCTGGACCTCAATGCTCCACAACTCCAGGTACATCTTAATATATATATTGTTGAAAAAATAAAGGTTAAAACGCTTATAAAGCAATGAGTTTCATATTATCCTTTATGTTCGATTTCCTGATTTTAAGACTCTATTCTATTTTACATACTCTTTGTTATGAAGTAAAATGTGGCAAGAAAATCTGTTGAACATGCAACGTTTCTTTGTACTTTAAATACACCATATACACTACTTTCATCAATCGTTTATTATGCACGCATATAATTCAAAACAATCAGTAACATGGTCTTCACCTTATTAAAAATACGAACATAATCTAACTAAAATTGATTTAAAATAAATCAATGATTTAGGTTGGTTCGCGATGTCTACGAATGTGCGATCCATCCGGAACGGCAATTGAGAAAATCACAAAGGACGATGTGACATGTTTGTATAATTGGAATGTGATCATGTACTGCCATCACGCAGGAATTAGAGAAATGTAACTAGTGGGTCCCTAGAATTATTGCCAGTTGAGATCAAAAATAGAATCAAATCCAGCAAAACTACGAAAATTAATAAATCACCGGAATTAATGTGACTGTACTATAAAATATGTTTATTGCTATCATTTTACATTTTTCTGCCGCCCACTGCCTTTCATGAATTACTGTTGTTTTATGTGCAATTCATAATTTATTAATAATGTGAGTGAACGTAATAAATTTCCAAACTTGATTTTGTGTTATTAATGGCGTAGGTCACGCTACAGTTGTTTTATTACCAACGTAAAAAAAACGAATCAGGATTGACATCCACGCAGTTTGAACCATAAAAGGGAATTCGCACCCAAAAGGTGATGAACAAGACTATGCATGCGTATTTTAAAGAAAAGTTTTCTTTTTCCTAGAAAAACCGTTCGAACCATTTCTAAAGTAACTAGCCCATGGTCAAACATGAGATTCACAATTGCAATAGGAGAGTTTGCGAGCAGTTTTACATAAACTCGTCGGTACCCTAATATCCTAATATAGGCATCCCAATAACTGATGGCTATCTTCCCCCCTCTGTGTTGATGTGGATCTTGTTGATGTGGAAGTGAGTCCCTAATAATCCACACCACTGATCGTGCTTCTTCTTGGATGATAGATTGCCGCAATGTTATCAGTCGGCATCATACCAACCGGGTGAAGCGAGACTTCACGCATCGTGGGACCGGCGAGTCGCCGATACAGTCTGCATATGCACTGAAAACAGAACTTCGCAAACCACGCTCACTAACCTCTCACATGTCTTCCTCTCCCAAGCTATGCCTAGTCCCTGTAAGTAGCTATGGTATTAGTGCTAGCTTGTGTGAAAATGAAGTAGAGCAAAAAAATAATAACTGTAAATCCTTACTCCTCGATCGTTCTTCAGTTTGTGCACGATTAATGGGAGCTCCCAAGTCGCCTTGAGCAGAATGGGGAAAACGACCGAACACAGTGACACAACTAAAAAAGCAAAGTTGAGTATGGAGACATGGAGAAAACAGACGACTTTTCAAACTACCAAACAACACCCGCTGGAACATATATGCATTTATCACTTGCCGATCAAGTGCCAGGCTCCATGTGTGGCGTATTCGTGGTTGATCAAGAGTGACTGACAGAGATTTGCAAGCGCAGTGACAACGACGATCAGTGTGATTGTCACCTCTTTATGCGAAAGAACGGGCAGTGTAGAAGGACGCTGAGGGGTGCCTACAATAAAGAACTGTTGCTTTCAAGCTACGAAATTGAAACAACCGTTTGCGCGGCAATAAACCGGTTGCAAACTGTATTGCCCCAAATAGGCAAGACAGATGCATGCTTAAGTAAGAGTTCTTTTCAAAACAATCATTTACCTAAGCTTCCCGATGGAGTGTCAGATGCTGCCCTCACTGTATGGACCACACGCTCCCGATTGGAAATATCATAACCACCCCGGCTACTGGGGGATGAAACTCGAAGAAGACACCTGAAAGGAGATGGGTACTGCGAATTGTGGGCCTGGAACGTATCATGAAGACCAATACAAATGGGTTTATCAGCCAAATACCAAAACAATACGCAAGCAATGCCAAACCTTTTTGTTAGGCCAATCGCCATTCCGAGGAACGCGAACGAATAAGTAATGTACGTGATCAATTTCTTTAACATTTCGAAGTCTCCCTGAATGAATAAAGAATAAACTAGAGTAAGTTCTTTACAAATAACAAGTCCTTAGTCAAAAAGAAACTCGTCTCATTAGTCTTACTTACGTATAGCTTTGTGTTATTCCAAACCAACTCGTTGGTGTTGTCATCATAGACAATTCGCGGGCCATCTAGCACAAAGGAGGTCACAAACATCAGTGGAAAGACATAGTGGATGAACATGGCAAAGTAGGTAACTTTAGGTCCCCATAGCTGAAAGCACTGCGCATAGTTTGTACGCAAAACACGTGTACATTGTTCAGTTGATTAAACTGTTGAGTTGAGTAAGGAACGGATCGCTATATGATTTACACATACTTGCAGATGAAAGTGTGTCTTGAATGTGAGTGCCACAGTTCTGGACCATGCAAGAACGACTATTCCAAAATGCTGACAGAGATAGACATATGCCCCAGCGGCCCAGATAACGGTGGCAGTGAACGAATGTGAGAACACCTGATTCCTGCAAAATGATGATTAAGAAGCTTCAAAGGAAACAGTGTGATTCTCAATAAGTTATGTAAGATATCGTATTCGACCAATATCGGGTATTATATTGTGAGGCGTAAGCATGCGTTCAAACCAAGCTGTATTTAAACCGGTTGAGTTTAAATTCATAAAAGATAACTTTAAAAAGATAGCCCGTTTAAAGAAGACCACATACCTGGTCATAAACAATGGGTTTGCGACAAAGAGTAGGTTGAAGAAAAGTAGTAGCAATGTGGATACAGTAAATGCGACGCTGTGTTGGAGAAAGAAACATATCTGTGAACTAAAAGCAAAAGACGATTATTTATTCGAAAATAAGTGCATGTGTTTCCTTACCAGGGAATATCGGTGGGATGTGAGGAATCCAAAGACGTCAGTACACTCTGCGATGCATTTCCAAGCAAAGGCATAAAATGTCTAATTCCTATGAAATGCAGGTAAATCTCGTGTAATCAATATTCTGCGAAACCTACTGTGGTTGTCGATTTGCAATATTGATCAAAAATAGGATGTTGATAACGATAGCCCCAGCCTGAGCCACCCAAATGAACACATATAGGAGCATTTTGGAACGGAGCTGGAAAGGGCTTTCCTGCAAGATCAACATATAAATAGCTTAAATCACATCCCCAATGCGAACCCTTATGCAGAACACTAAGTTTAAAGTAATATCGAAGTTGGAAAATCTATCTGCATTGTCTAAAATAGGCGTGTTACCAAAAATATGAATGCCTGATTGTACAAGGCGAACTGTAAAGCTGTTAAACTGTAATTTATTGTGAGACCTTCCAAGTTCATGATTAGCACAAAAGGAAGTGCAAACTTCCGCACGAACATGACGTTTGCGAACTCGAGGAAATTGGCAATTAGCCAATTGTGAACGACTCGAGAACATTGATTGCCATGTGGGAACTGTGTGGCCAGCAAAATGCCGTTGAGATAGCAACGTAGAGGAGTGAACTCCCCATTGGCCCCTATTTCCGACACTTCTCTCGAAACTACCGTCCGGCATGTGGGCCGTGCGCGATGCTCGGTGCGGTACAATACCACAATTAATGAGGGTAATCAATTTAGTGTGCGAGTTCATTGTTAAGAAGTGTGTGTATGTATATATATGTATACCGATTCACCAAAAGTGAGGCAATATATAAAGAGCATTCTCGATACTCGTAATGCCAAAGATTACTTCAACTTGCGAAATATTAATGTGCCAATTCCTGTGGGACATGCCGCGTAACGGAATAACTGCAAGCAAAAAATATTTATTGACGAAATAAATAAGGAGGGAATTTAGTTATGTAATGGCATAAAATGCAGTTCCTGAAACATGCTGTTGTGAATGTTCTGGCCTGCGCTTGTATGGTTTCTAGACGACGGAGTCAAACTGAAAATATTAAAATAATCAGCCCATTTTTGTTGAAATGATTTTGTAAATAGATTCTTGAAGTAAGCTATTGGTTTTCAGTATATGACCAAAACTGCCTGTACTAAAATCGCACTCATTGCTGAGATGACTTTAACAATACGACATTAATGTGATTAACATTAATTCCGATTGCGAGATTATAAGCGGGAAATGCTAAAGGTTTCATCAAGTGAATGCAACACGTACTGCAAATTTGTGACATGTTTTCTTCTGTGGTTTGTAATCTCCTGCTGCAGTTCCGTACACCAGAATGTACCTAAAAATGGATTAGTGATTGAAATACCCGTTCTCTTCGACAATTTATGCACCGTAGCCGGCAGGAAACCGTAGCCGGTGGGAAAAAAACGCCATATGCAATGAAAGTTAAAGACTGATAATGACGTTGAGATAGCGAATGTTAGAGTTAGATTCTCCTTTCTCGAACTCTCTTTGCCTATAACGCTTTCTGCTTGTCGGCTACGGTGTACCAGTTGTCGAACAGATCGGGGATTCCAATCAAGTTAACCCAATAGGAGTCAACTACAGAGTGGGACCCTCGATTTGGAAACTTTTTGATCTGGATGTGATTTATATGGGGTATGAAGCAAGAGGTGATTTGAAGTGACCCCATCCCTTTGAAGCCCATCAGATATAAGTGAACAACCATGCTGCTTTAGTCAGGTATCCAGAACAATATGAAAGCGGTTTCATTTTTTCACCTTCCGTCGATGGCCATCTTGCAGACAAGGTCCTTGTGGAAGTGCACGGTCTGTGCGTAGTCATTGATGCCAACATTCACCTCGAACGGATGTTCAAAACTATAAAAACATCAGTTTCAATTAAAATTGATCGGCGGGTTTTCTCTACTCTTTTCTTTTCTTCAAAAGCGACTAAAGGTCAGAGAATACTCACTGAGACTCGACAGCACACGAGATTCTGTTTGCGATCTTCTGCACGTTACAACGACTGTATGTTGGCTCTCTCATGAGCTCGTTCATGGCCGCCCGAGTAATCTGTTAATTGAAAGCATAAGTTGAAAATAATACAGCAACTGTTTGGACAACACATTAGAAAACACCGCGTGACAATCCGATCGTGTTGAACACGTTCAGCCTGCGAAAGAAAAAAAAAGGTTTCTTTCCGCACGCATTTTATTTTCCGCTTCTCTGAATAAAGTGTTTAGTATATAATTTCTTTGTTTGTTTAGTTTTTTTTTTTGCGCGCAAGTTCCCAATAGTGTACTAAATTTATACCATACCCTTTGAAGTTCGCGATTGCAGCACAGGTAGCCTAAAATACAGTTAGTTACTGTGGCAGGTGCCTTATTTTTTCCGCTATTCTTAAGGCTTTGTTTTCTTATTGTACTACCTGCTTTGTCGCCATAGCCTCTACCAAAAATGAAACATTAAATGTTGAAATGTCAACGTGTTCTTGACAGTTCCATGTGAAAACGACCCACCCGATTCGTCCTTGAAGCATTCCATTTGTGCGGCCTCCTTAATGGAAGATCTATATTCATTGATGTTCGACTAAAATATGGTGTATAACTAGGCTATATATACGTTATTAATTTTAAGTAGCGCTACAGCTCATCAATGCCGGACTTTTATATTGCGACTAGCATAATATTGTAACTAATTTCGAGTTGTAAAGAAAAAGTGACGTTACCGATTGTGGGGGAGCAGTTGGTTTGCCGTTCTAAATATTACACTGTTAAGGAAACATGAGAGTTTGCTCATTCTTACTCTCTTTTTATTTAATTTTCATACAAAATAATAAGATCGAATGATTATTTTCACACAAATGTGACAGCATGATGATGTTATCATGCATCTAAACCCGCTAGAAACTGCAAATACATCAAAATTGATTACTCAGAGAATTAAAAACGACAAACCGGATAGTCAATTTCGTCTCGGTCAAATTTCATGTTGATATTGTTAAGCTGAAATGATTAGAGTCAGGGTTTCCACTTTGGGTCCACATCAATGTGTGTTTAGATTGAGTTTTTCTCACCTTCTGCACGTGTTCCTCGTTTTCTGCTTCACCGGCACCTCCAAGGACGCCAGCGGACTGAACAGTACATACTTTAGTGTCCAAGTCAATAGAAAAAGATCAAAAAGAAAGGATAGAGAGAAGTAATCAGAGAACTAAAATATGTGTGTGGTATTTTAGTAAGGACCATAATCTAAAAATATTGTGATTCTTCTGTAATATCATGGGAAATTTTAAACTCTCTTCTACCGATTCTCCAGGGGTCGGCTCGGCCGGAGCTGGTTCTGTTGCGGGAGCGGGAGCGGGTGCAGGGGCTGGAGCAGGGGCTGGAGCAGGGGCTGGAGCAGGAGCTGGAGCAGGGGCTGGAGCAGGAACCGGTAGGGGGTATCGAGCCTGAGGTACAAATTGCGGTGCAACATATCCCTGCTGTCTAACTGGTGGATTCGGATTGTTGGCATACTCCTGACAGACCGCGAACGAGAATAGGAACAAACTAAGGAAAAGCATCTAAATGAGGAATATTAAGCATTGTTGAGAATACCAGCATAACAAGTACGAATAAGCAATTGAACAGCAAATTTGCATGACCTCCATATCTAACTAGCAGAACACAGCGAATTTCAATTCCCATTAACATAATACACGAAAATTTTTCATTAAACAGAGTAATCTTTGGTAAGTGGCTCATTAGGTCTAGAGAGCACGGAAGTTACAATAGTTTTCTTCGACAAGATTTGGTTTATATCCAGTATGTTTTGGAGCTAGTTCCCTGTTATCTCCCTCATATCGCCCGCTTGTCTTTGTCGATCTACTACAGTAGAGATGTGCAGTAGAGCGAATTTTATTGCACGGTCATTATGCGTAAACATTTCGTTCAAAACTCGACTAATTGAAGGAGGAAGAAGTTGAATGCGGAACTTCAGCCATTTGCTAATTGTGGGGGCTTGCTCTTATTTTCTGGGAAACACTTAGTTGCAACTTTTATTTATTTCTCGGAAATAAACTTTGATAATGAGCCTTTTCAATTACAAAGGCCAAGCTATGTATAATATTTCAGAGCCATATTGTCTCCATATTAGAATATCAATTATTAATCTAATTCATTTTAACGATAATCTCTTTTTGCAATCACTGTACCAGTAGGTAATGTTGCTGGCCTCATCAGGCAGCGGGCAAGACTTTGAGAATGTCTTTGACCAACGCTCAATGCTCTTATTTTATGGCACTCTTTACCTTTATCGTAGCTTGTATTTGTCAATGTTATGTGTATAATCGAATACAGAAAGAGTGTCTGGCCTTTGATTACTACTCGAAAACAATTGAGAACTGAATTTGATCGCTGTTAATAACTAAATTGCGCTTTATTGTGAGTGCGGAGTAGCTAAAAGTAAATGAATGAGCTCTACTGACGGCAATGTGTCAAAAGGGAATACAAATACAAGAGTTTGCTGGTTCCTTCAATTTTCTGATTATTGCGCATATGTATTTAGCTTGGTGTGTGATTGACAAAATGACACATTGATAATAAACATTTTATTAATTTCAAATTCACATATCACCCGATATATTTTCTTTGAATTACACGTTTACCACAGTGTAAAAAAGATGCAACATAATTAGCAAAAAGGCGTCTGAACAAAGTGGCATAAGAAAGTTATAACAGACAAATTATATCGTTGTAGTTTATTCGTGACGAACGTTCACATATGAATAACGGACATCCTGTGGACACAAAATGAGCTCAGAGCATAATTATATAGGCAAATTTGGGTAAAATTGTTTGTCTGATAAGTCGCTCGGAAGTTGGGAACCGTTCCAGTGTGATTTCCAATATATGCTGAAGGATGTCCGCAACAACAGACGACTTGGACGAGGACCGTAGCGTTTTGATGTGCTGAAATTCCAGTAAGGATGAATTCTTCATCTAGACACTACGCATGAATGAGTGCCTTAAGAGATATATATATATATATATTCATTTCGCCATATAATTCCCGACAAAAGAACATACACTGGTTTTCAACCGGACTTCTGAATTGTCAATGCATTGTTGTGATGTCGAATTATAGAAGATAAAGCCTACCGAAATGGTTCGGGCAAGTTTACTTCCACCTAAAAAGGAAAACGTTAAATAATTACTCTCAATAAATGCCATTATTTCATTTTAGTAGATCACCCTTACCATTAGTGGGATTGCTGGTCTACTTTTTCTTCTCACAAGTAAACGAAATAACTGCTTGTGGTTAAATACCAAAATTGTACCGTCTGAGTTATCTAATTGCAGCAGATGCGGAATGAAATTGTATGCTGATGAAAACCACCTCCAGTTCGCCACAATTCTAAAAATGCATTGGTAACGAAACATATTCACCACATTTCATTAGGAATAATTGTTTGTATAATGAAAAAGATTGAAAATTATCACCTGAATGGAATAAATTCGCATTGAACGTTGGCAAAATGTTCTGAGCAAAGAGCTCCCATAATATTATTGTCTGTAGCGAAGTTGTTTCTAAACTATTGATGGTGCAAACAAAATTGAAATAAAAAGTGGTTATGCACTTAAAGATTGAAATTGAGTACATACGTTAGTCTTATAGCGAGTTCGTCAAAGTAGGCCATTGATCTTTCACTGGCTTTCACGTAGAAATTTCCACCAGCTATCATTTTGGAAAGAAGACCTGTTGAACCTTCCTGGTCAAAGGTAACATCCGCTATTGGTGAAGGCTCTGAAACGTACCTTAGGTTATCTTTAATCTTCTAAGCTGAGCTTTACACAACAAAAAGTTGCAGTAGGGTTGGACAAACCGTTTACTTCATTAATAATTCTACTAACCAAATTCATCGAACAGGTTCTTGTTCCATAGTGTGTCGGGTTGTAACATCCAAAATGAGATACCCATTTTGCATAAAGATGAAGCCATTCTCGCTCTGACCAATTGAAATAATTGATATGGCCCGTTACCGAACTTGAAACGATCAGCCTAGAATTCAGCAACTTGACGAGCGCGTCTCATGTTGTGTGCCAATCTCAGTAACATGTGCGCGCATCTGAGGTGATTTGGAAAGAACGTTTTGTTCTTTTTTATCGAGTCAGCCATCGTGTCAGCCCAGGACAGATTTGCATTGACATCATTTCTATTGGGATGCTTGCCAAAGTCGTTTTGGAATGTATCCTCTCCATGAATGAAGCTCCTTTCTTTGTTTTTAGTGAAACATTATACGGTACGTACCAATGCTGCGGACGGTAACTGTAAAACGGGCATCTGAGGGAAATGCTCCCGGAGTGCCCTTCTGCTAGTTGCATCCAAAGTTATTGCAACAATTCTTCGACTGGCACTCGGAAACTTCTTCAATCCACATAGCCAGTTGAGTGTTAGTGGAAGAGCGTGCTTAAATGTTTCTAATGTGATTTTCAAGTGGTTCGAGTGGTCAGACAAATTGCGATATTCTCCACATAAGCCTCCGAGGCGGGCGCTGAGACAGTTTCAGTGTAAATGTTTAGGTGTCTGTCAAAAGACGATGTATTTATTAACTAACCTTGTTTAAGATGATAAATGCCGGATTCTTGGACGTAGTCGAGGAGTTAATAACCTTCTAAATAAGCCATAGTGTGTCGGTAGGAAGAATTGTTATATGTTTTTCTCTTGATTAGTCGTTGAAATTTATCATTGATATATATAGACAATGCGCAACAAAGTATTCGTGACGTATTCAAGTGAAATATCTTATGAAACGAACCTCCAGTTCTAATGAAAGTATCCTATAATCGTAGTCCGGAGCGTGTCTCTTCACAAAACTGAATTTATGTAGCAATGTATTAATCAGTACTTCTCGGCAACTCGGTTTCTTAGGGCCCAAAATATTCTATTGTAGTACGAAAAATTTTCATCAGTTTGAAACACGCGCCTGGTATTTTACGTGTCATTGTATTGAATGGGTTCACATATTAACTTTCGTACTTTGCAAGCGTACGCAATCCTCACCTTAACGTGTTGTGAATAATGTAGACCTTTCTAAAGCCGATGAAAAATGTTATATTAATGAAAAGAACAATTATGAGCATTGTCTTTCTTTGATACATCTAAAGTCGTGCGAGATCAACATAACTATGTATGTAAGACTTGTTTTAGCATGTTGTAAAGACAACGCTGGATTTCGTTATGCAAGAAAACAAAATTTTTCTGACAAATATCTGCCGGAAATTGTCTGCTCAAAAATGTGGGAATAGTAAATTGTAAGGTTTGATTTTCAACTGCGATAGTATATGTTGTGACCTAAAAAGCGGCATAAAGCAAGAAAGCGAGACATGAAAACTATTCACATTTTCTTTGTTTTTCCCCATATAGGGATACAAAAACTACAATTTCTGTTTGCCTTTGACTAGATTGTGGTTCCTTGATGAAGGTTTTTTTAAGTACAATGTAATGCGCAAGTTGAAAGAAAACAAAACTAGTAGACCAAAACTTTGTTCCCACTCACTCTTTACGATTCAACCTAAATTTGGACTCACACTGTGTGCAATGAATTTTTGATGGACGCAGAATGTGCAAATTTGGTTTTCGCAACACCGTGATTGTAATGTGCATTCTTTACATACAATACTACATACTTAATACTTAATAATACAATGTGGTGCCAGACAAGAAATGACAATAATAACAAGATAGAATATATTTGGTGATAGATGAAAAGCTAAGTGATTGTTTCTATTTTCTTCCGAAACGGAGTGCTAGATCTTCGGGGTTGAATGAGGACAGCGACCGTTTTCCGAATCGGAGTGTCAAGTCGTCGGCCGAGAACTCGCGTTTGTCCCTGAAAAGCAATTACACATTAAAACGTTTATTAATAATATTGTTATATCTCTTATGCACAAGAAAAACACCGTAATTTGATTGTTCGACTTAACTAGTTCGGTCATTTTCATGTTTTTTTCATGCAGAGAATAAATTGAGCGTGAAACAAAGTGGAGATGCACAAAAAGTATGGTGAGCTCAATAAACAGTACTGCAAACTGCAGAAAGGGAAGTAAATTAGAGGAGGTCCGTTCATATAATGCTAAACCAGCACTTAATCCTAATCAGGTATGAAACTTACAATGCCGATCGCTTTCCGAAACGAAGTGTGAGGTCGTCTGGGCTAAAGTCGCGTTTGTTTGGGCTAAAAAAGCGACGTTTAATAATTGTAGTTCTTCAACATACTTTACGTTCAGTAAAATAACATTTTGCTACTGTTCGGCTGAACACTGTGTGTTAGCGTTCGATGGATTCATTAAACATGTTAATGTCTGGAAACATTACTGAGGTAGCTGCATGAACAACGACGTCACTTCATCAACCCACCGGGATCTCAGCGGCAGATTGCGTTTGTCGACCATCGACGGATAGTAGTAGTCCTAAAGCGGATGGTGTTTATTGAAATGGTGGAACTCATCCCCTAGGGGTGGAGGAAATCGACTTTTCGTGGACAGGAAACAAAACATTCAGCATGTCATTGCGCTCCTTTAAACTTTACATGCACTTAATGCATTGGAATTGATTAACTCGTTTAGAAGATATATGAGTACGAAAATTTGACTAACAAACCTCATTTGGCACGTAAAAGGCCGTGGAGACAGCTGCGAGCACTGAGAGCAGGACCACGATGAACCCGAGAGTATGCATGCCGATCTAGTTTGCAAAACTAAATTAATTAATTATGTAAACTACTAGTATGTTTCCAATCGATATTATCGATATAATCGGATGGCGGAACGAAGAATAAGTAAATAAGAGAAGAATAGACTTTGCCAACACGTTACATAAAAAAAATTATGTTTGACAAATTGCGGTACGAAATATATAGATCTCGATGCCTCTAGGCATCGATGCATAAAGATTTTAGAAATAAATTCTTGATCGTGCTTCTTAATATTGTGTGGAGAAGTAATGATTAAATTAGCAATCAGTTCAACGACTACTACATCAATAGTCCATTGACTGAAACGGAAAACTGGCAGCACAACGTTAAGTATTCAACTGCTCGAAAGGCTCAAATGAGCTGAAAATTTTTCTGCATAGTTATGCCGAGACTTTTGTTCAGTTCCTACTTTCAGACAATAACACAAACAAGACAAAGGAAAATAGCTATAGCGAGCACCTGATTTTGGGTGTTGAGCACGAAACTCAACTCATTGACAAGGGTTCAAAATACGTATTACATCAAGCAAATGTTGAAAATCTGCCGAAAAGATGTTCTAGTTGCGCGTTATGATAAAACCAAGTTAGAAAGCTTTGTTCTAGTGAAAACATAGAAGCGTGATTCAAATATTTTTCTAAACTACTGAAGCGCAGAGAAACCCGTGAGCCAGTTTGTCCGTCCCACCCTCTATAAAGTATGTAGGAGAGGCGAAGTTTCTAAACAAAAATCGGGTAAACTTTCAAAAAAATCCAAACCAATTATTTTGGACGTCACTAAGCGATTTTAAGCGAATCGACCAAAAACGCCCTCATGAAGAAAGCCCTTTTATTTCGAGCACGCCACGCCATATGCACTTAAACAACAGCATATTGCATCGTAGTTGTTGGCAGGCAATATTCAAGTCAAATTGTTTTGCTCAAGACCTAGTGATAGCGAACGTTTTCTCTATTTAGGGAACACAGAACATACAAACGAGTGGAAAGCTACTGCCTAAATATACTCCAAGTGGAATGAATCTCAACAACAGATGAATTCTTTGAAGATAGGGGGGAAACTTGTTCCATTTGCGAACGAATTTTTAAAGTCTTGAAGACGAGTCCCGAGATATACGTCGACTGTGTGACGGCTATTGTTCTTCAGTCGCTGCCGTGGTTGGGGCGGCGAATTTTTAATTGCATTCACGAATTTTGTTTTGTGCACGCGTCGTTCAGATTTCCAAGGTGAAGAATCGACAAACCAACACCAAATGGACGAATTCAAATTTATGAACCCAACAAGGACCCGGGATTTATTATTGAAGGAAGTGGTTGACGGGTAATGGAATGCCGTAGACCGAGAAAACATATCGTATCCGAATCAGAATTTACGAACAGGGTTGCGGGACGCATGTGCGATCAAAAGAGGGAAAGCGAACCATTGTTGGTCGTTTGTTGGCGAAGTATTGAAAAGGAGTGCGATATAGTTCACTTAAAGCATTATTTAAGTGCTGCCATGTGCTTTCGTGTGTGTGTGCTGGTGAATGGCATGAGGGTGGGGGGATCTAGTGTCCCATTTATACTTTGATTTCAGTGGGCCGGGCACCCAGGCTTCGTGAGAGAATTGAAAGGATGAGACCTTATGCACCCACACACCAAATGCACGAAACAAGAACAAAACGCGTTTTTGAGAAATTAGGTGCCATGTTCTAATTCCGCGCACTGAAATCCGCCGTATACCAATTTTATTCCATCGTACATCAAACCTTCATTTACATATTTTGGGGGAACGCCATCGTTTACGAAACGAATGACGAATGGCGCTTCGCGATGGATGTAAAGCGTGTTTCTACTATACAAAACGTAGTTGTAGGCCCAACGGTCATCTATATACATTCAAGCAAAAGTGAAAGTAACATTCCATTAGATGTTCCAGAACGGCCAACACAAGAACATATCTAAAGGATTGGTTGTTCCAGAACGGCTAACACAAGAACTGCCCGGGGTGTCAGTGAACGCAGGAAACTATTCTCGTGTATGTGTACTTGCCGCCGTTGTGGAATTAGTCACAGGGTCGCAACTTCCGAAAGCAAATTTAGATTTGGTTTATCACCGCGCTCTTTGTCGTCAAGCCAACAAGACGGCGTTCGTATATTCTGATTTATTTTTCTAATTTGGATATTAGTGAGCTTCCCGTAAGTGATATCATTTTTGAAATATGTATTTCCATATCACGAAAAAACAATTACAGCCTAACTTTCCATAAAATTTGCATTCAGCAAAACAGGCCACAATGGTTTCCACAATGTCTTTAAGCCAATGAGATTTTTCAGAATTAAACGTTTGTACGATGCAAACGTCGTGAGTAATTGTTTAGATTTTAATGGATAGTGGTAACAAATACGGCGAAAGGCAATCATGATGTAAGCATTTGTCCCATGCAAGAAACAAATCCTTGTAAGGAAAAACTAGAATGACTTCATTTAAACGATGTTGGACACGGAAGGGCAACAGGAAGTGTAGGAGGATTTCAAAGTTTAATGACGAGGATCATGCTTGAGATATACACCCCCGGTCACTCCTCCCTCGTCTTACTTGCTCACTGGAATACTAATTACACATCGAACACCCTTCGAATAATTATCATATGGTGAAGCGCATATTCAATGATTAATAATGAGCTGTATAATCTCATATAAATTATGGTAAATTGAGGTACCAGTTCCTTACTCTTCAGTGCACCTTAACCCTGAACATGTTGCAATTGATTGATTCTGTTAAGTGGCATACAGATGCAGTATTTATTTCCGAAATGCGTGTTGTTCTTTGGAAATACAGGTGTTGGGTGTCTATTTGGCGTTCATATGTTATAATGTCAGGCAAATCTTCTCGAGTCTTATTTGCTGTACATTTAATTTTGGGTCGACTTTCTTTGAAATCACTAAATGCCAAAGTATGTGCATTGGAAAACAATGGAATGTCATGCATTTTTCTGTTCGTACCTTCTGTGCTCGACAAACATGATTACAGTAGTTCGGTTTATGAATAAGTACGGAAATATGTGAAGAGGCATATAAAGTAAACAAAATTTGTACATGATTGAACAGAGTTCTAGTAAATGCCCTAATGGACCAGTGTAATGAACATGAGGGACAATCTTGCAATTAGCTTAATGCCACTACGAAATTCAGTGATGAACTATGGAAAAATATGCGATAAGAACCATGCTACAATATTAACCGAATAAATAAGGCACTATACTGCCACACATGAATGTAATGTTATGAATGAGAAGCAGGCTGTTACTACTGAGTTCCTACGAATCGGAGTTGATTTTTATATGACCCTTTTTGAACCGAAATTTGATGCATAAACGTAACTTATGAGCGTCTATGGTCGACACTTAACCACGCATTTTAGGCATAAAGTCGACTTTAACACCACATGATTCGACTACGTTGTACGTGGGCGTTACAACTGTTCTGGGAAAAGTCTAGGGGATAAGCTCAAATATGAATATTAGTTTATAATTACAATACATTATTACAACGGCTACGCATACAATAAATCTAAATGTGACAAAATACATAGAATGGAATAGTTATTATACTAAATAAATAATAAAGTGAAAAAAACACCTTTGAAGGCGAAAAAATTGCAACAAAAAAGGAACAGAAACAAAGTCACCGGTCTTGCGAGAGACAACTCGATGCACTACTCTATAATTGCGACGAATTAAACAAAATATTAAATAAGATATGAAATTGAGGTTCTGGATTTCTTCGGCCCGAATCTGGATGCTTATGGATGTGTGTACGTCTGATGCGTGGATGGGCTACTTGGAGTTGAGGAGAACACGGAGTATCTTCTGGTAGCGAGATTGTCCACGATTGGATCATTAATCCACAGGCCCTATAATGAGCTGCTTGGAACAAATATATCCATAATTTGAGCAAAACTCGTCAAAGGTGAAGAAGTTCATTGATTGGTATGTCCATTTTCTTATATACAGCCCAAGTGCACACGGAACATTTTATGTAAAAATGTGCATTATAGTGCACATTTTTGCACTAGTTCATGTATCGCGTTCTCATCGTGTGCATTTTACCATTATTATTGTATGAAAAACAGATAATCTCTCGTACACTGTCTTTCTCCTTGTACCAGCGGAGCAGGGCTTCCTCGTCGTCATAGTTTCCTGCACAAGTGATCATCACATCGTCCCCATTGCATCTGCATAACACAAGTTCAGAGTTTGTGAAGAAAGTAAAGCCTTTCTGTTTTTGATCTTAAGATAAAATGGCTTAAAATGTTCATTCCGTTTGATGTGATGTTGTTTTCGCCTTCATTGTAAGTAAATGAAACAATAGTAACCTTGTCGGAATCATTCTCCTCACTGGACGATCAGATATCTTCAGCTTCATCAGAAGGCTCAGCCCTACTGTGGGAACTCTGTAAATTTTAAATAAGGATTGCAGTAAGGATGGAATTTGTTGTTCGCTTGAAAAGGCGCTCACCAAGTATCAACATGACACAATATAACGCAACGATAGTTAATTCCTACAAAATATATAAATACAAATCTTACATCAGATCCGCAGACGCACTCGCTTGCTCCTTTATGGAGCCTACTCCCGATGAATTGGTACATTCACCGCATGATTCATCCTCTGAACAACGTACAATGAACTTGCGCACAGTTTACTGCAGGGTTCGAAATACTCTATGACATGCTTAATCTTGAATATAAAATCACGAAAATATGTGGCACCTTGCACCGCGACAACCAACGGATCATCAAAATCTAGGTCGCGTCTTCGTAACTTGGAAATCCTCGGTCCAGTTACATTATCCGCTGGGAGTGCCGGTTCTAAACGATCAGCGTATGCGATAATTTGTCTTCAGGTTTTACTGCCTTGGTATTATTAATAAACCATTGACCATTTACAACCAGCCAAAGAAAGAAAGATGTTCAGCACAGATACTTGGAAACGTAAGAAAGATGGATACTGAAGTAAATGCAACTAACGGTTTTCCTGACACATAGATTGCCGGCGCGCCGTTCGAAGGGTTGCAGACAAACGTCGAAAGCGTTTCTCTGGAAATGTTTCATTGTACCCCTTGTCGTAAAACTTCTATCCGGCAGGGTAAAAATTCGTTCTCCCCATCCCGTAATAACCAACCGTCTTCCGAATAAAGCTCGAATAAATCATCGTAATCCATCGAAAGATTACTCGATCCAGTAGAGCCACGCAAGCGTTGCAGCATCCTCTCACTAAATAAGCAATGTATAATTAAACTTCATACATCAAAGTAAAGAAAAATAGTCGTGGTTTTTGTATTCATGGTCAACAAACCGTTCAATCAGGCGATGTTTCCTCAACTTTTCCTGTGCATCCTGTTCTTCTGGGGAAATCTCATGTACAGCTTCTGTAACATTATTAAGCTATTTGTGAGAGAGCGATACAATTTTTTTCAATGATGTGATTTATAAATCGTAAACAAACAGAAAAGCATCCCGGGGCTATTGCACACCTGATGAGGAGAAAACAGAAACCGCCGAATCCTGACTGACACCCTTGGTGAATGGATTGTTGTTATTGGTCTTCATTGAACTACTGCGCGACAACCTGAAAGTACCACTTGCTTTGATCCAGTGATACTTGTTCTCGAAACCAAAGTGTGCCAACGTACACTCAAAACCATGTTCAGTTTTTATTGCACCATACAGTTCCAATTAGTAATTCTACCTTTCCGCCGCGGTATTCCTTGAGACAGCGATAGATTTGGAGCGAGTTTTGCCGACATGGACTGAATTGTACGTAATATTATTTTTATTGATTGATTTGATTTTTTCGTTTAAAATGAAAGTGCCTGTTCTTCACCTGCATAATTGTTTGTGTCCTGATCAATGACCACGGATACTCTGCGGGTCATATTTTTCCTGTGATCTTCCTTGTCTCGGTCTTCGCTATGAGCTTCCTCGACTGTTGGAATATAGCACAAAGGCCCTTTGCATTCTTTCGAGCCAGGAGAACTTCGAGGAACAAGTCGACGCCCGGCCGGGTACCTAAAGGAGACCATCAAAGAAATTGGGATCATTGAGACCAATGAAATGGTCATTTGATATTGAGAGGGTTGTTGAAAGGGTTAATGTATGTATACCTGTGCATCCAATATCGGCTGTCATGGGCATTTGAGTCCGTCGAGTACATAATGATATATCCATCGCTAGTGCCCACCCAAAGCAGACCATCCAGAAAGGACAATGCGGTGATGTGGATAGGCGTCACTTCATCGGAATGTTCATCCAAAGAGGGTTTCCTGTAGTTTCATGTTTCAAGATAAAGTTAGCTAATTGTAATTAATTTACGTAGCCTATTTCAGTAGTTGCACAAAGCATGGTCTACAGTGCTGGAGTGAAGTTACCTGTAACTGTGGTCATAGGAGATGTCGAACAGTAGAGTACATTCAGTGCCAGACCATAGTTGTACAAGCGTTGTCTGAGCAGTCACGAGGAAAACACCATGCGATGAGGGAGCAAGGCAGAGCACCTGTAATTTACAATTACTACGATTCCAAAATTATTAAGTTAAGCTCGATACAATTAGAATATCTTTCCACTCGCACGCCTTGCCATATGTAGCGACCCACCTTTTCAAAGAAAGGGGTACCACAACCTTGAGCAGAACAGGCAACGTAACTGCAACTGACACTTGAAAGTGACCTAAAATTGCTGTGTAATGTTTAACATATTAGCTGACATAATAGATCGTTTCACTAAAATATGAAAATTCTGAATTAAGAAAAAAAAACACACTCTTTGTTCAATACCACAATCTTGCAGGCAACAGCCAGCCAGAGATTCTCTCCCACGACGACAGCATCTGTTATCGGAGCAGACCCAACTGGCACATGCAGCAATTCCAGGCTGGTGGGAGCCTTGTCGATGACATTCTATAATATGCGAAGCCATTGGAAATATGTAACGTATTAACCATGGGCTAAAAGTTCGAAGGGATATTTTAATGTGGTTTAAATTGAATGGAAGAAAGAGAAAAAACTTCCTTCCGTCCACGTTCACCTGACTAGCACATACACAACTGGTAGCGTCTGTTTCGTGCATTTTTTTCATGTAATTGTAATGCAATATAATTCACCTCCAAAATGGTAATCGTTCCGTTTGCGAGTGCTGCGTATATTCTGTTGTCGCAGTGCAACAGCTTCAGTGCAACATCGTTGAGCTTCAGTTCCCACAGAATTGTGCTAAGGAAACATTTTGTGTCCAGCTTGTGTGCGAACATGTGATTTCCAAAACTAAAACTAAATTTGCGGTGGTACCCAAGTCAATAATCAGTAATTGTTACCATTGTTCCTCGTCCATAAAGAGAGCCACGATATAACCAGAGATTAAACTTGCAAAAGCCATGTCTTCCTTTACAACCAAGAGAGAGACGACACGACAGTCAAACTGCAAAAACACTCATTATTTACCAGAAATGAAAATATATCCCGACGCACAAGGTTTTTGAAAATATGGAAGGAAACTAACATGATTTAAAGTCATTTTGGACATTCAGAAGCTAAATGAGTACCTCCAAATCCATCCGTATCATTCGGCTGATATTACCATCCAGCGTAATCTTGCCAATGTGGCCAACATGCTGGTTGCCGGCAACGACATATCCGACGCCTAAGAAAACAATATTCACGTGAAAAAATTCTTAGCGTTTGTTCAATACGCGGAATAAACACGGTGTATCCTTAACACATTTATTATATAATGAAACCTATACATTAGCCGTCATTCTTCACTCAATTGTAAGAAAACTGGTACCGTTTTCGAACGGTGACATGGCAATGTCGGAAATAGGAACGTAGTTCGAATCAGAAGATGCACCAGAATACGCTGAGTCACACTGCAAAGTGAAAGTTTAGCCAGCAGTTTAAAGTGCACGGAATAATAAAGACAATACTTCGTGCGATTGGGATTACTTGATATGAATACGTGAGTTCCAGAAAAATAAAGGAGCATATGGTTAAGGCGGAAAATGATATATCTGGCCATAATTCAATTGAGCACTTACCGAACTTACCGATCCCGTTCCCGTCAGATAGTCACGGCGTTGCTGCTTTTTGTTCAACTTTTCTTGCAAGAGAGCAAGATATATGGAATGCTTGGCCCAAAGATGCATTCTCGACGGGAATGGATTGATATCCGTGAATGCTAACTAAAATTTAAACATATCAATTTTAAAACTAAAGAAGAAAACACGAAGCAAACAAAATCATGTATGCCCTGTAATGATGACTGATGACAACGATCCCGACTGGAGATCGATAGCTCTTTGATGTAAAAGTTTGTTTCATACCTTGAAGAGGCCGTCGATATCGTAAGTGAGCTTGACGGCTGCCTTGACCACCTTCATTATTCCAATCGTGTCAGTCTTCTGCAGGATCTCATCTTCATGTAGTCCCAACAAGGCCACACTGAACCGAAACAAAACCTGAAATGAGTAGTTTTCACAGAATGCCCAGCTTCTCAGGGCAGTTTTTTATGTTGTTTTTTTCTTAAAGTCATTCTTAAAGTCACCTTGGGCCCTTCAAGTAGGAAACAGTCCCAGATCCTTAGCAGCGTCTGAAAAAATTAAAGTTCAGTTGCACTTATTGTGTGTAAAGCTTGAGGTGTGTAAAGAAGATTGGCATGTGGCAAAGTTAATAATAGAAAAATAATGGACCGACTTGGAAGGGAACGGCATCGAAGAATAGTGCAATGAACCAATTTAGCGTCACCGTTGCCAACTCAATTTCGCACTCTTCTATATGTTGAAGTATCCGGGGACATTTGATCTCCAACAACTCCTTGAGCACCTCCTACAACATTGAGTTGCAGCAAAACATCATGTCATTCGCATGTAACCAGATGTTAACTGTAGGCAAAGCGTCAATTTAAGTCCCTGATAAAGATAGTCAGTAAGCGATTTACCTGATCTGCCTGTGCCCCAGCGAGGCTGTCGTCGAAGTATGATTTTCCGAAATACTTTTCACTCAATGCAACTAAGAACCAGAACGTATCCTCCGGACCGACAAAGAGCAGGGCTGTCGCAGCGAGGAAATTCATGCCCTGAAAACAGCTAGACACTTGACAGATTATCACATGGTAACGCCTTTCGTTTTTCATTGCTGACACCTCATCAGCTTACTGTATTGAATAAAGGTTATTCACCTGGCAATAACCGAGTGATCCGTTGTGCAAGCAGAAGGCACGTAGCACTTGCTGAAGTTGGGTCACCTAAATAAGAATAGGAGATTATAGATAGTGAAAGGACGAGAAGGGGTAAGGAATGTCCGCTCACTCTCAACAACTCACCCCCTTGCTGTGTGCGGACATGAAATGAACGTTGTTCGGCATGGTCCTCAGCAGGTCCAAGTTGATCTGCTTTTGGTGCTGTGTACAGAACTAAAGAAATAATGTTAATCTACAACGTTGATATTTGAGGCATCGTTCCCTTTGAAATGGCTGGAAAAAAAAGTCACACACCGTTTGTTCGGCCTCGCCCCCTTGCAGGCTGCACAAGTTTCTGTAGTAGTATTTCCCATATTGAAGCTTGATGTCGAACACCTAAAATAGCCGTTTACCACAGGTAAGTACCAATGACAAACAAACTCCAGTTCTAAAGGTTTTGCCTCAAGTTCACAATCTTGAACTTCCAAGATGTTGTGAATATGCATTCGAAATACGGACCTGTTGATGAATGAGCAACTTCCACACTGTGCTTCTCAATGAATTGGGTATTCCCGCCCGACAAAGAGCTTTCGTTTCTTTCTAAAAAACCACATGACACTTCATTGTTGTGAATAGGTTCTATTGTTATGCTTTTCTTCTAGATTCTGGATCTGCTAGTCTTCAGAGGGAAAAAAACAGGGCACGCTGATTCATTGCTGTATATTTCCTGACTATTTTTCACTAAACATCGATGTAAAACTCGCGTTGATTGGAATGGAAGTGTTCTTGTTCAAAAACGTCTTCCACTGTTGTTTATGATGATGTGAAGCGTCCAGTCGTTCTGTGAAATGCCTGTGAAGTTGCGTCGCGATGTAGTGCACAGCCAGGGATGTATCCGTAAAGTGCTGTCGGAATCCGTAGATATCAACATAGGTACCGGACAACAAGCTGTAATTTTTCACTCAATGTATTCTTGTATACCGCGTTGTACATAATAATGATGTCCAACCAATGTGTACTTGAAGATCCGTATAGTCTTGTTACATTTCTGGCACTGACTAACTGTCTTATTAGCCAACTAACCTATTGAGGGTTGGCAGACACGGATCTTCTTGTCGGGCACTTTCCAAGAGGTCGTACACACGTTTCAAATGCTAAATAACAGTACGTAAGGTTTTACAGAGAAGTAGTCACTCATTACATATTGGAGATTATAAAGAAAAATACACTCCCAATACCAAATTAGAAAAAGAATTAACTGAGTGAAAGAAATCACCGAGATGAGGAGATACCGGGTTTCAGTATCGATGTGTACTAAAATGCGGCATGCAATTGGTAACTTGGCAATGATAACAACTGATAATAATCTCGGCGATTGTTTTACCGAGGTAATTTTTTGTAATTTGCTATTGGGACTGTATTTTCTTTGTAACTTCCAATATGTATGATAGTCGCATCAAAACAAAGAGTTCATAGTGACTGCGTTCCTTTAATGGGTCTTTAAGGGGGCGCTCTGCTTGAGCTGTGAATAAATACAGCTACGTCACCTCTCAAAATGAATTCTAAGTAAAGAAACCGCTGATTTACAGAAATACTAACCACATCTCCTCCATAAAGCTTGACTTGGACAATGTCCAATGAATTGTTGTCATGCAGTGGAATCTTTATGCATGACTGAAGTACGAAGACGTACTCCCGTTTGTAGCGCTCCAGTTCTTCAGTGAGACAGAATACTTCGCTAAATACACGACTGCTATTTTTAGAGCTCAAATGTGACAACATCATGTAAGGTGATATTAGAGACAAATAAAATGACAGACCTTGTAGCAGTCCTGAGCTTTGACTCCATTTCGCCGCAACGCTTGTTTAACCTGAGAATCTCTCCATTCAAGAATTTGTTCTGAGTTGCAAGGGCCTCACGACCTTCTGGACTGTTCAGTTCGCTCTGTTTTCTGAACGGTAATGGGTATTGAGACGTTGTTATTTGAATAACAACGGAACAAGTGAAATCCATATTGCTGCTAAAACACTTCTTACGAGCAGAAAACCATTCACTTCATCTCCTCTATCCGGTCGCACAATTGTTGTTTTTCGACGTTCAGTTGATGGATCAGGTCCTTTTGCCTATTGTCGATCAGACGAAGTCGTCCGAGTTCGTCTAGTTCCGGACTGAAACGTTAGCTTACAGACTATTAACGAAAGGGATTTACAACTGCTATGTTTCAAGAATCGTTGCAATATACGTACACTTCACTCGACGTCGATGAGCAGTCTTTGCTGTCGTACGGTGAGGTCGCTGTTGATGTGTCAAGAGAAGCACTAAAACAAGAAAACAACTGCTTTCTTAAATACCTTAATTGCCCTTTTGAAATAAATGACTCTGTTCAAGTGTTCAATTGTCAAATGTCAACACCCACGGATGGTTGTTTAAAATGGGGTCGTTGGGAAGCGGTTGTTGCTGGAGCCAGTTCCCGACCCAGTCATCCAACCAATTCGGAGCCGATTCGACGTCAACCTAAAGGATTAGCATAACAATAAATAATATATTAGTTACCCAGTTTGATATTGTTTCGATACAAGGGCTAATGCCAACAACCAGTATAGAAATAGATACTAACCACCGCAAAAACAGCAGGCAAAGAAAATTATTGTAGTTTCACTAACACGTTTCACTAGCTCTCTTAGTTTGTAAGAAAGCATGTATTTTTGCTGACTCACTAGGGGTCTTTCAATGGTTGTCGCATCACTACCATGATCGCTATCTTCCACCCAAGGGTGACTGTGAGCAAATGCTCCTAGATGTTTGAGCTTCTCCTCAAGAACGGAAAGTGCAAATGTTGATCCCGCAGAATCTTGACCTTCTGAATCTAAACAAAGGGCGTTCAGAGATCAAGCCAATAACGAAGTCGTTTCAGCTCGGTCCTGCTAAAATATAATGACTAACACTTTCTCGACTTTTGTTGCTCTATTGTCAGGCATCGATTCGTCTTGTGGCGCATATCGGACTCGCTCTGAAAATTCTTTTTAGTGTCTACATATACATATTGCCGCCTCTTTTCTATCCGTTTCTTGTGTTTGATCTAAACTGTTCGACCAACCGGCAAAGAGTAACTTCGATCCTTACGATACATCTTCCGTCTGCTATGAGGGAGCGTCCTTTGATTCTTCATATCCTTAACTTATTAAGTATTTCACAAGATGTATTTTATCAGGTTTGTGTTTATAAATGTCCGTTGACTCCTTGAAGGACGCATGTCGAATAGTGATCCAGACTGATGTCAATGTCCTTGTTTTATCCCAAATCGATCGATTTTGTATTCTTTAAACAAACCTTTGGACCGGGAAGACCGGGTCTTCTTGAAAGTGCTTCCATCCAACACTCAGTGCTCTTTTCATTGTCGGCCTCGAACTCGATTCTCTTATCCCCAAAACTAAAATAAGTTTTAGTGTGTGAACTAATCATTTGTCAATTAAAGCTAAATACCAATTACAAGCCGGATAGCATATAGCAAAAATCGTATGTAAGGGCACAAGATAGTCACTACATTGAACAGATTGCGCTTAGGGTAACCCCGCTTTGTATTACACAGGAAAGTGAAAACCCCAATTTCGCCCCGATCATTTGTCAAAAAAACCCGATTTCGCCCCGATTCTTTCAAAAAACCCCGATTTCGCCCCGATAATTTGGCGAAAAACCTCGATTTCGCCCCGATTAATTATTTCCCAAAACCCCGATTTCGCCCCGATCATTTGTCGAAAAAACCCGATTTCGCCACGATCACGGCCCGATTTTTTGAGGGACTTGATCGGGGCGAAGTCGGGGTTTTTAGTTTCCCATGTACACAAAAACTTGACTCACTGAATCATAAATGAACGTGGACTGTCTACAGAAGTTGTGAAGACAACATTATCAAGAGGAATCTCCTCGACTGGCTCTTTTTTCTGCAACCAATGGTTTCATTAATATTAATAAGTTAATCATTAGAAAAGTAAACGAGTGAGTTCGACCAAACGTTGGCTATGCAACGAGTCCCAGTTTCAATACGTATAATTAACCCACCTTTATAAAATCCTGTTCGTCCTTAAAATAGATGAACCTGTGATGCACTTCGTCAATGGCAAAATAACAGCGCTTTTTCGATCGCAACAATGTGAGCGCTAAAACATATATAGCACATGTACACATACATTCAAACGAATCCTAAATTCGATAGTCAGTGAATGGCAGAATGTTTTTGAATAAATGTCCGGGAAAGGGAAAATACGCTTGTTTCTCATATGTTTCTCATAGGTTCCCATTTTTCATTGTGACTGGTGTACTGTGAGCAAATATAAAAAGTGTATTTGTTTCAGGGAACAATAACAAAATCCTATAATAAAATCGTTAGACTAACTAGGAACAGTCTACAATAACCGTCTCATGTATTTACTTAACTAAAAATGAAAATATTTATGACATGAAATTGTACTGTTAACAAAGGTGTGAATTTTTTTGTAGAACTATAACCAGAAGTATAATCATTTTAAACGTCAAAATGCTGCACTCGCAGCATAGGAAGAAAACAACACACGGTAGCTAAAACGTTTGCTACAGGAGGTTTTTTTTTCTCATTTTTTTTTCAAAATTCTATTGTCTTCCGTACCTCCGCCAATGTATTTCATATAGAGCGGGCCGGATAGAGAGAATCCGCGCTCATCGTTCGACATTCCGGAGAAGAACAATAGACGGAAGCGGAAGCCAATCCGATACACAACATGCACAACCTGAATCAACAAACTGTCACTCGACTATTTGGAACATCAGCACTTCACTCTATGTGAATTCGTTGACTGCCAACTTTATCACAGAACAGCTTTTTTTCCAGAGGAGAAACAATGTAGTATTCGAAAAGTTATAAGGGTCTCAAAAGCGGCCACGTATCATGTTTTACAAGATTTTTTTCGGGCAACACTTCAACTATCGTTCTTTTCAGATATTTACCAGCTACTTTATTTAGTAATAAAGCCAACCTTTAACAATATATGATTTAAAGGAAAAGATCAGTTACTGGCATCTGCTCGCTCTTGAACCAAATAGCAGAAGAAAAGAGAAATCCTGAATAGCAAATTGTACAACAAACCTTTAATTAAAAAGGTAATAGAAAATAAATCGGGGAAAAAGGAACATGATAAACGGAGAGACACAGGCGAGCTAAATGCATTCACGAAGCAGTGCTTCTTAAATTAGTTGGTTTGAAAAACTATCTGGGCGATCTATGCGAGAACCGTGTGAGACATTATAACAATATATTTGCTTATTAACATAATCCAAACAGAGCTGTTCGTATTTCGAAACATGCAGACAGACACATATACTGAGTCATTAGATCGAGAAAAAGCGAAATTCGCAATACACTATAAACCGTAGAAAACCGTTTTTGAGTGTATTTTGTTTTCGGTGATTATAAGTAAATTATGTAGAAAAGCCCGTTATTCATCAAATCTCTCCAAAAATTGGTCACACCATTTTGAGCTGATGACAAGGTATTAAGTAAATAAGGATGCTGATGTTGTGGAAAGTTATTCAGAATGAACAACTATTTGTGTGTTGGCTATAAGTCTGTCGAATTAATCATTGAGCTCTCGCTGGTAATGTTCGACGTTAGATTCTGATCATTCAAGTTGATTGTATTAGGACTTTTTGTGAGATTGGGCAGAAACAATTGTTTTTGTAAAAACTTTGAGCGAATTTAACCATATTTTGCCTCTGGGATGAGACAAACCTGCCGACTTTAAAAAAAAGTAGAGGTGAATGAATTACCAGAATTTTATCACAACAAAAATAAAAACCTAAGGGCCCAAACAAGCTAATTGGGAATAATCGCCGTGACGGCCGCAGAAAGAACAAGACATTGGAAAACTTTTATCCACAGTGACTTGTTTTTGATTTATGTTTCGCTGTGTAATGGGAAAAGTTAAGTGAGGTTAAGATTCATGTTTTTATACATGCATTGTCCCATTCATTTTTGGCCATGTGTACAACTGGAATACATCTAGCAAGAGTTCGTGAAAATGCGTGAAGATCTAACAAAAATAAACGGTCCCACATGATCTGTATAAAAATGTGCGAGAGTTTCTGTGGACACACAAATGCGGGCTGAATAAATGGAAGTGCCCAACCGAAAACACCGTACAAAACATAAAACAAAAAGAAGGAATCCGATATCTGCGTACGAAGTGAGGGTTCAAAGAACGGATTACTGATAAACTTGGGGTTCTGGTCAAAAATCATAAGCAACACTTCCAGTGAATTTACCAAAGTACCTAAATACATATTTAAAAACCCCTGATTGTGAGTCAGAATACGTATCAGGTTATAAATTTTTCAATTAACATGAAAATCTCAGCATGTATAAAATATATTGCTCATTGCGAAAGTTAGTCAACTCTTAATTGTGTTATGTTTCGGGCAGGCAATATTCGCCATGTTTTCTTTTGAAACAGCAAGGAAGACGCCAAAATTGGACGTTGGAGAATGTGAACAAAACATAACTCTTCTCAGGCGACCGCATGCTGTGTGTTGTTATGCAATGCTAAAAATGCACTTAAATGAGCGCATAGAACATACTGGATGATATTGCAGTTGCGAAAATTCATCAAACTAGCGCATAGAACAAACATACTGGATGATATTTCAGTTGCGAAAATTTATCAAACTATTCTTGAGTGCTAATGTGGTGCAATTGTACGTAGATGTACATAGAAGCATTACGGTTCTCATTTTGCGCTTCTCTGAGCTGTAACTTGCGCTTAATGGGGTTTGCAAGTATGCCAAAAACCGCGAGTTTTCCTTGCAAGTATCAATTCGCAAAATCGTGTGCTTTTTACACCAATTTACCGTAACTTTGACACATCCACACTATAGAAAATCCGCCAACAAAGCAAATCATTTGTCGGACAAATGGTCCCGTGGCGATCGGTCGTAAAAACTGCCTGTAGATATGTTCGTATAGTGCCAAGATACGGTAAATTTTTCGATACTTGCAAGGAAAATCGGGCATACTTGCAAACCCCATAATGTACACGCTTTCACAGCAATGGTGGTTTGAAACAAACAAATATTTTGAGGTCTTTTTTCAAATCAAGGTAACCGTTCACGGAACAAAACAAGCTATTTTATATTATTTTCAAAGAAGTACACTGTCTGCCGATAGTATCTTTGGTCTTTAATTTGAATTAGGATAAAAACTCGTGTAACTGTGATGCAATCAGAAGAAAATGAAATACGGAATTCTCCTTTAAAGGAGATCCATTAAGTTATAATTGTTTAATATTCAAGGCTCTCGTCAGATTCAAGACACAGATAAAAAAAAGAGATAATTTTCAACTGACAAAGTTTCGTGGCCCCCCACAAAATGGGATGGACATGGTCGAATCGAACATCGATATAAAGGGAAGAGAATTGATAGTGGTTCGAGAATGGAATTGCCGTTTTGACCCAATAACTACCCTATTGATCACTTATTGGGGGTCTTCCATTCAACAAAAGCACACGGAAATGCGAATAAATAAGGCAGGTCTCCCACAATACTGGTAGGCATATGTAGCTATTAAGAGGTGTACCAACTTCTATTTCGTGATCACACAATAATTGCAAGAAGATACAGACCCAAAACAAAGCACACACACTAAAAGTGTGCAAGGAAAACTTCCGACAGCTTCAAAAACTCATTTGTTCGTGGAGTGTTATTTCCATAAGCGAATTAAAATTGTTTTTCAAATGGGGGGATCCGCTAGTGGAACAAAAACGATCGAGCAAGCAATAATGAGAAACAGGTATCATCGCCATGTAGTTAGTTTTCCAATTTTCCCCCAAACAGTGATAGAAAACTGTATCAAAATAGTTATTTACAGGCTAGAGCATATGTTTGAACTGTTACGACCACGTCTCGGTTGGTTGCCCAACCATTCAGAGGAGCTCATCCCTTTGTGCCAAAAATTATCGAGAAAAAAGCTTATTATGCAAAGGTCGTAGGGAATACAAAGTCGATTTCGCCATGTCCGGCATTGATTTCCAGTGGCCGTCTGCATCATGATTAAGGAAAATTAGAAAATGACCGATAGATGTTGTGTGGAACCTTGTGAACATTGTCGTTTTTTATTGGGTGAGGTGGAATCTCAATACGGCATATATAAATATATATATTTATATGCTTTAAATTGTGAACTTCACCCTTTCATACGGTAAGTGGCAGAAATTAGTCTAGAGTTTTTTTTTTAAATCAGTTTTACCATGTTGCACGTTCAAGTAAGACATATTTGTGGACGATGAGGAGTCGAGGAGTATGATAATTCACAGTAGGAGAGGCATTTTGACCATACGATCAAAAACATTCAGTCTGCTAGCTTATAGTGGCAGTTTTTATGTTGGTATACGAAACTATATACTCTGGAGATTTCAAATGATAGATAGTAAGGATGACAGAGCAAACCGTGTGCAAACAAACAAAATAGGCATTAGGTTATTTGAAAATATGGTCACCCTAAAACGAAACAAAAAAACTTCTTACATTTCTAGTATTAGGTCATGTGCGTGACCGTTTGTCAAATGCAAACCTTTCGTTTGCACAACAGTCCCACGCAGTCTTTGGGCAGTTCATAGAAAAAAAACGGATTAAACATTTTTGAATGGAAATGGAACGAGACTGCGTCATCGTGTGTTGGCCTCATAGGGCACGATAAGGATAACGACTTCTTGGATCCTTCATATCTCAATGTTCTAAAGTCAGATGGTGAAGACCGATATATGGCATAGATTCAGTTACTTGGGTTCATGTAATATCACTTATTAGCCTACTAGCACTCCTATTGTTTGTTTCATAAATGCTTCATAAACACACCGGCAATCATTCCGGGGAAAAGTCTGAATTTCGAATAGCACAGGGTACGGTAGCAAATCGATCACAGAAACAAAAAAGCTTCGAAGCGACAGAAAGATGAGAAACAGTCGTGACACTGCGCTATCAAAGTTTTTTCTTATAGAAAAAAGAGCATGACGGTACCGAAGCAAATAGAAAAATGACTTGCATGAGTGCAGCGAATAAAAGTAATTCACGCTTCTAAAGTTGTACCAACGTTTTGGTGGTAGTGATGTTCAAGACGCTTTTATTTTGAAGAGAATACAAAGATGTCTAAAGAGCGTGTAAATATCAAACGTAAAATCGATGTGACTCGAATATTGTACTATGCAGACTGAGGTAAGATACTAATCTCGTTTTTATTTATCAACAACTTCCTGAACATAATGCGAGTGAAAGGGTGAAAGGGTATTTAGAAACGCACGTGATTTTGAGATCCACGAAACCTACCTTTGCAGTTGTACAATAAGAGGATAAGCGTACCCGCCGCTTATTAGAAGCCGGCCAATTTAAAACATCCGGGCATAAAGCTTCATAGACACAAGCAAAATTGAAATACTTTGTGAAAATTGAGATAATATTACGTTGTGTCGAATGTTCCTACAGTAGTTGGCGCTGTATTTCAAAAATGAATGTTTAAAATTTCTTTGAACACTTTTTCAATGAGACTCCCAAAACCAAAATAGACCGATCGTAGTGCAATATTAATAAACGTTTTTATTGTGGAAACACGATGTGGAAGCGATTTGACATTTAGACGAACAACATAACAAATTCGAAATGTTTTCAAAGGCTGAATGTTCGGATATAATAGTACAAGCATTGTTTGAATTGGGGTTTGCAAGTCTGAAATTTTACACATCAAGTGTTGTATCTCTTTATGATTAGGTGAATATACATCTTTCTGCTCAACAATGTGTGCTATGGAAGGCCACATGTGAAAAGTCTTACAGTAATGTTTCAGCTAACAAAGAGTGAATCATTGTAAAACCTCTACAAATATGACCTCATTTCATTTCACGAGAAAATTTCAAAAATAACTGTGCAATTCACACCGGTTCAGTCTTATGTTTTATTGGCACAACTAATATAACAATTGCTGCAAGAAACAGTTTAGCACACGACGCAAAAGTATATCGGATGAAAGTATGTTGCGCGCTAGCGCGCTAGAAAGTGGGGGGGGGGAGGTTCAGTATTTCAAAACGATGCCTGATTAAAAAATGGCGCAACACAAGCATACAATAACGAACAAGCGTGTGATGAAGAGTTCGAACACTAACTCGGGTTGAGGCTTTGTTTTTGGAGTAAACTATGAACTAGCCAATTTTACTTTTTTTTTTGTGTGTGAACTTGTGTGAAAAAAAATTTGTGTGAAATTCTGATAATTTTGGTAAACCCATTTGATTCACCGACACCATCTTTCGCCGGGTTCGTCCTTCGTATATGTTCGCGCTAGGTATATCACCATTAAAACTTGAATTAAAACCTCTAACGATCAAAACAGACATGTCCCACATAGAAACAATGAAGGGCCCTTAAATTTCGAATATAAGCTGCTTCGAAGTTGTCTATGCTAATGCATTCATGAGACGCAAAGAGCAAAAAACGCTAAAACTGTATGTTAGCAGATACATTGTGTGCCACAAATCAATTCAATTATTTGTTTGAATATTGGGAACTTAACTTAACGCAAAAAAACATCTGGCAGCGTCAAAAGACGAAATGAACGACTATACAACGTATGTATTATAATAGAGACAGAATTCAAGAATAATATCACTTAAGGTGTCGCCTCAAGGCGACTTTCTTATTCTTCATATCAGCCTTCCTAAACGCATTTTGCACGCTACATTGTTTTGTTTCCATTGTTTTGTACTTAGTAAATGTTACATGCCTTATATGCGTGACTTCAGCAACACACTTGATACAGACCTTTCGGAGATGGATCCGCTCACAAAGATCAAAAACATCACGGAGCCTGTTAATGAAGCAACTCGTGTTGCGTTGCCGCAGGGTGCGAAGTGGCTCCAATGTTATAATATCAAACGGTGCATTTATCCATTCAAACTGCAACAGTACCTAATTGATGTGATGACTTCTGAAAATGTCTGTTATGATCCACCTCAGACCATTACTTTCAAAAGGAGTAGGCGACTTTTTATCCATAATGAGCTCATGAGCTCTGAGTCGCGCTGTTTACTTAATCTTGTGCTATAATTTTGTGGTATATGTATAATAGGTGATAATCCATGATAAGCTGCATTATGAGTGAGGTCGTTTTCGAATCACCTCGGATGATATAAGTACCGTGTATTTATGTATTCAGGATCATCTCATTTTTTCTCATGATTTTCAACTTTATGCAGTTCTAGATCAGCTTTTATTTTCAGGGATTTTAGTTCATATTTTGCAATATCTTTAGCCACTTATCTTTAGCCATTTCTTATTTTTGCTAATCCGACACCATCTAATTTTCTCTATGGCGCATACATCTCTTCTCATCGTCATAATTTGTCACGAAACACCAGCGAATAAACCCGTTAATTATATTCATTGGCACATGGCCAAGTACGTTGGCTGCAAATTACGTTTCTCCCTGTGACTAACTGTGTATTGCAGCATGGCGTAGTCTAATTGACAATGGGCTTTCTTCATAGGATCACGAGGTGCCCCTTTCTCGGATATGTTTATATTTAATAAACTACAAATGAACGAACTATATATACTGAGAACACTAGCCATCGTACATATTTAATTCATCTTTATGATACAGCTAACCAGAGTTGACTATAGCTGCCAGAGCACCTGCAAATCGACGTCTGAATTTTCATAATAATATTCGAAACGCACTATTGTTTTATTCACGCATGCCAGCGATAAAATATGACCAAACGCTTGTTCTAATTCCTCTGCAATGTACTGTCAACTACAAAAAAAACTTCTAATAATGTATTAGCTTTTCATGTGAATCAATACAATGTCGATATATAATTAGCTAAATACTGGTATTGACATAGAACACCAAGCATGTTTCTATTCCATCACTTCTACGGATGCATTAGTGAATAATCCTGGTGTGACAAAAAATTACAGAGATGTTAATTAATAATTGCATGCAGGCATAACATTTCATCTTCCATCGACTGACACGTAATTGAAGGTAATTGAAGATAACGGACATTTACTGTTTACGCCGTTTTCTTGCTTTTAGAGTGTTCAATGCATTTTTTTTCTGTGCTAACAATTAAATTGCTTGAAATTACATGAAGCACACATCTTGATGAAGTGTTACTGTGACAGTGGCGTATTCTCTGTGGAAACAGTGATGTTTTAAGCTTGAGAACATTTTCAAATGTGTTAGCCATTCCGTAAATGGCATGGTAAATGTCTTTATCAACATAGTGCACTAGATTTTTGGGTAGATTTTTGAATGTTTTTTAATGCATGTTGCACAAATTGCTTTCTTGCAATCGATTCAATTTTCAAACTGCAACCAGAACTCAAAATACAGTTCCGAAAATTTTATTTGTATCTCATTTTGCCTTAGGTTTCAAAATTTATTTTTCTTCTTTCCATTAAGCGGCAGTTGATTTCAAACGAGTTTCCCAGCCGTGTCTAAATACACATGAGCGACAGGGTTTAAGGTGTGCTATTGAACATAAACTATTAGGAGTGATCAAGATATTAACGTTGCATGGGCGCATCTCTTTCCAGATCGTACTCAAACCAAAATTCTTAAACTTCACTTAGTTGTACAGATGCACGCTCCATGAAGTTGGAATGGTGTAGATATTTAAAAACTTCACTTAGTTATCAATTATTCATTCAAAGCTGCCGTAAACTAACAAATTGAGTCGAACTGCAAATTATACATATTAAGTAGAGTGATTTCAAAGTTATACACGTACCGTTCCTGGAATGCAGCAAATCCTAGGTTGGAAACAACTGAGAGCATGTGATAGTGATTTCTTTCCGGCCCTTATTTATTTCCAATTTGTTGGGTTATTTCTCACAAATTAATTTCAAATTTCTTGGGTAATACATGTAATACATAATGTACTATTTGTGATCAGTACAATTGTTCACTGAGCCCCAAATGTAGAAACAACAAGAAATGTGGAACCATGTTGCCCCCGCAATTAAAACACACATTGTGCGTAGGCTGCCACATAAATCTGGCGAAATGAAGCAAGAGCTGCTTTGCCATCACAGCTTGTTTACAACAAAAATCCAATTATATCTTACTTACAATTTGAAATAAAAATGTCTTTATAAAAGAGGTTTAAAAATAATTAGCGATGTTGCCAGAGAGTGATAGTGGCTTGAGTAGCGGGTTACAATCCAAATTGCACTACTGTGTGAGTCACCTTTCGCCATGGCATTAATAAATTTTCAAAGGGACGCCATATCCATACATGTAGGCCATGCTCATATTGTTAGATGCTGACAACTAATTAAACAACTGCTTACATGCAATTATTATCCTGCTGCGAATTCAAAATACCATGAAGGTTTCCTGACCTTCATGCCTTTCGATCAGCTGATTCGTCATTCATTGCCTGGCCTACGAGTACACACTCACCTGTCTATGCTTTTGCTCGTCGTCTGCGCCTCTCAGGTTCTCTACATCTATTCGTATGTCTTCCGTCTTTTCCTGTCTGTCTCATCGGTCACTCAGCCTCTATTCATTATTTTCTCTTGCCAGCATCTAGCTGCCACTATGTGGAAATGCCGCGTATACACAGGCTTGCGCCCGTCTCAACTAGAGGTCTCCAACAACCAACAACTACATAAATAGTATTACGAAACAACCTTCCCCTTTGACTAGAACTCCCACTTTCTGCCCAGGCCTGAACAACAGCCCCTCTCACTCTCTCCGCGCAATAACCGCAAATTAATATTCTTAAAGTGAGCCACACAACTCTTCCAAAGATCTGAACATTCACTTATATATTACACATTT
Source organism: Pelodera strongyloides (assembly GCA_036852015.1). Classification (NCBI taxonomy): domain Eukaryota; kingdom Metazoa; phylum Nematoda; class Chromadorea; order Rhabditida; family Rhabditidae; genus Pelodera; species Pelodera strongyloides. The sequence continues at coordinate 2,376 of JAANDG010000345.1, read as the reverse complement.
TTGTGAACCTTTCACAAATTGCTCGAGCGATAATGCCCGTTACCTTGGTGATTGCCAAATCGACTACGCACGTTTGATAATTGTTGTTTTTCGAAAGTTGCTAGCCAATGGTGGATATTCTGTTTCTATAATGTTTGCTACCCTTGTAGATTGTCCCTTCGCGCCTAGTAAACAGCCCTAGTCGAGCCAAGTTGCGTAAAAAATCGATGTGTGGACGCTCGCCGTGAAGAAATAGCGGAATTCGTATATGTGATGGGGACGTTGATATTACTATGGACTCGTAAATGCCTTTATGCTTGTCTGATTCCACTTATGCACCTTTCTCATGTACCTTCTCCGTATTTCTAAAATAATGCGTCAACTAACCATATAAGCAAAACCGCATTAAATCGCACCAGACGTTGCATGTTTAAATTTCTCCGTGCCTTTTTTTAGTTGCGTGATCTTCCTATGAACTTGCAATCGAATGTATTCGTTCTCACTTAGAGCTACGAAGATTTCCGATTGCCAGGGGACGTGAATTTAGCCCCAAAATAACATACTAATTAATTGTCACTACTAAATTAATTGTTATCTTGGATGTCCGAAATACCACTCATTTGAACTAATTAATAGGTTAGCCGAATAATTCATTTTCTCACTGCTCATGATTTTCGAAGCGTCAACGTTTGGGAAATGTTTTTTTAATTTTATCACGAAATTAGTAATATCAACCAAATAGTATTGCCTATTTGTACCGTGAAGCGCCGCGCACACGTTGGACTCCTCTAGTAATGTTTCACTGAAATTTTTTACGCACATAATGTTTTTCTTTTAACATGACATTTTTTTAATGAAATTCAGTACTTGTGTGTTACACGTGCAACTCATAATCTATTATTGCATGGTAAATATACTGCCTTGCTACAACCGCTCAAGGAATTTTTTATACAACTTACTTCTCTCTGAAACTCTCGCTATGATTAGTTTCACGCTAATATCCTCGTGGCCTAAAGCTTATCAGACACCCTTGTTCCCTACTTCATATATAGTACTTATTCTCCTTTCTAAATTATCATCTGTGTATATTCATCACAGTATACCTTTAATATATCCTGTGTCCTTCCGGAACAGGCGAATCACTGTTACCCGGGAGACAGCTCTATCTCGCGTGGTTGTTTTAGCTTTTTGTATGCACCGCCTTTCCGCGTAGTCATGACGATTGGATGTTGAGGACCATAGCCTCAATCATCTATACAGTATTCAGTACGTACAGGGCCCATTGTTCCTCTGACGTTGTCAAAAACTCCCCACTGACTTCCAAGCAAATATCTTGGTTGAATCAACACTTTAATCATTTCCACACCACTAAATTCACGTGAGTGTGGCAGGTTTGTTTAATTTTCATTGTAAACGACAATTTACTTTCTATGGCCACGAATAATTTCTTTGTCCGCTTCCAATATGCATTGATTGTGCTGCGATTTATTGGGTTGCTTCAAAATCATACTTCAACATGAAGAATCCTCTCCCAATTGCCACACGAATAACGTATGCGAATAGCATGTAGAGATTTTTATGTTAAAAGGAAGTACCGTATTTTGCCGTACTAGAGGTGCTCAGAATTAACTGATAATATTCGCGCATTTCACTCACTTCGTTTCCACTCTATCGAGCTATGCAATACGGTACAAGTAGACCTTAAAGTGAATCGGCTGTCCTCTATGGTAAAAATAATTGTTGATAAGACTTAGTCAAACTATTTGCACTTGTTTATTCGTATGGATCTTATGTTGAACTCACATTCCAAAAGTTTGCACATTATAAAATTACTAGCATTCTAAAAGGTCTGCAAAGGTGTAAAAAACATTGCATTAATCTCCATACATATAGGGCTGCTGTTGCCACATTTCTCTCCATTTCCTTCGTTATGAACAGCACCTGTGTTTCTGTATGGAAGCAAGCATACCGCTTAAAAATTTTGATTTCCTTCGCGTGAATTTCAGAGTTCACTGTATGCGAAGTTGACTTGTTACAACCTTGACCACCGTTTTTTTTTTTCAAATGATAGGATCACACTTCTCATTTCAGATGTTTCGCGAAGAAAGTTTCTTCGGCGTCGCCTCAAGTATTGAAAAGAAAAAGAGGCGATTCCAGTTTATCCTCACTATGGGCCCCAGGGAACAAATCCTAATAACTGGCCTCAAACAGGCGCCACACTTTCAAGATGGGGACTTGGTGATGGCCCGAGATTTACTGGTGCGGTTTCTTACTTTTTTATCTGGTTGCCTGATTTGCGAATTGTACTCTTTGTTAATGCTCTTCAATGCAATCAAGTGTTCTTCAATACAATCAAAACAGAAGCAAGGAATTAACACTCGGTCATTCAGTGATTGT